>CAUYLG010023092.1:0-18430 GCA_963573385.1 Cacajao melanocephalus
ATACATCTGTATCCCTATATCCATGTAAATATATTTGTCTTGGTTTGGATAATTTGAAAGGATTTTATTAAGGCTTCACTAACAGAAAATCACACCTTTTTGCTTAGGATTGTCTTGACTATGTGGGCTCTTTTTTGGTTCCATATGAAGTTTAAGGTGGTTTTTTCCAGTTCTGTGAAGGTCGATGGTAGCTTGGTGGGGATAGCATTGAATCTATAACTTACTTTAGGCAATATGGCCATTTTCATGATATTGATTCTTCCTAACCATGAGCATGGAATGTTTTCCCATCTATTTGTGTCCTCTCTTATTTCCTTGAGCAGTGCTTTGTAGTTCTCCTTGAAGAGGTCCTTCACATCCTTTGTTAGTTGTATTCCTAGGTATTTTATTCTTTTTGTGGCAATTGTGAATGGGAGTTCGCTCATGATTTGGCTCTCTGTTTGCCTGTTATTGGTGTATAGGAATGAATGTGATTTTTGCACATTGATATTGTATCCTGAGACTTTGCTGAAGTTGCTTATCTTAAGGAGATTTTGGGCTGAGATGATGGGGTCTTCTAAATATACAATCATGTCATCTGCAAATAGAGACAATTTGACTTCATCTTTTCCTAGTTGAATACCCTTTATTTATTTTTCTTGCCTGATTACTTTGGGCAGAACTTCCAATACTATGTTGAATTGGAGTGGTGAGAGAGGGCATACTTCTCTGGTGCCAGTTTTCAAAGGGAATGTTTCCAGTTTTTGCCCATTCAATATGATATTGGCTGTGGATTTGTCATAAATATATTTTATTGTTTTGAGATACATTCCATTGATGCCTAGTTTATGGAGAGTTTTTAGAATATAGGGCTGTTGCAGAAAAGGCCTTTGACAAAATTCATCTATTGAGTTAATCATGTGGTTTTTGTCTTTGTTTCTGTTTATGTGATGGATTACATTTATAGATTTGTGTATGTTGAACCAGCCTTGCATCCCCAGGATGAAGCCCACTTGATTGTGATGCATAAACTTTTTGATGTGCTGTTGCATTTGGTTTGCCAGTATTTAATTGAAGATTTTTGCATCAATGTTCATAATGAATATTGGCCTAAAATTTTCTTTTTTAGGTGTGTCTCTGCCATGTTTTGGTATCAGGATGATGTTGGTCTCATAAGCTAGGGAGGATTCCCTCTTTTTATATTGTTTGGAATAGTTTCAGAAGAATTGGTACAAGCACCACTTCGTACATCTGGTAGAATTTGGCTGTGAACCCATCTGGTCCTGGACTTTTTTTGGTTTGTAGGCTACTAATTGCTGCCTCAACTTCAGACCTTGTTATTGGTCTATTCAGGGATTCAGCCTCTTCCTGGTTTAGTACTGGGAGGGTGTAAGTGTCCAGGAATTTATTCATTTCTTCCAGGTTTACTGGTTTATGTGCATAGAGTCGTTTGTAGTGATCTCTGATGGTAGTTTGTATTTCTGTGGAATCAGTGGTGATATCCTCTTTATCATTTTTTATTGCATCTATTTGATTCTTCTCTCTTTTCTTTTGTATTAGTCTGGCTAGTGGTCTACCTATATTGTTGATCTTTTCAAAAAACCAGCTGGATTTACTGATTTTTTTTTTTTTTTTAAAGCTTTTTGTGTGTCTCTTTCAGTTCTAGTCTTAGTTATTTATTGTCTTCTGCTAGCTTTTGAATTTGATTTGCTCCTCTATTTTTTTTTTTAATTGTGATGATAGGGTGTTGAATTTTTCTTTCCTCATTTCTGATGTGGGCATTCAGTGCTATAAATATCCCTCTAGACATTGCTTTAAAAGTGTCCCAGAGATTCTGGTACATTGTATCTTTGTTCTCATTGATTTCGAAAAACATCTTTATTTCTGCCTTCATTTCATTATTTATCCAGTAGTCATTTGGGAGCAGGCTTTTCAGTTTACATGTAGTTGTGTGGTTTTGAGTGAGTTTCTTAACCTTGAGTTCCAATTTGATTGTACTGTGGTCTAAGAGACTGGTTGTCATGATTTCTGTTCTTTTGCATTTGCTGAGGAGTGATTTACTTCAAATTATATGGTCAATCTTAGAGTAAGTGCAATGTGGTATTCAGAAGAATGTATAGCCTGTGGATCTGGGGTGGAGAGTTCTGTAGATGCCTGTTAGGTCTGCTTGGTACCGATCTGCATTCAAGTCCTGGATATCTTTAATTTTCTGTCTCATTGATCTGTCTAATATTGATAGTGGAATGTTAATGTCTCACCCCCATTATTGTGTGGGAGTCTAAGTCTCTTTGTAGGTTGTTAAGAACTTTATGTATCTAGGTGCTCCTGTATTGGGTGCAATAGACATTTAAGATAGTTAGCTCTTCCTGTTGCATTTAGCCTTTTACCATTATGTAATGCCCTTCTTTGTTTTTTTTAAATCTTTTTTGGTTTCAAGTCCATTTTATCAGAGACTAGGATTTCAACCCCTGCTTTCTTTGTTATTTTGAGTCTACGTGTGTCTTTGCACATGATATGGATCTCCTGAATACAGTACACCGATGGGTCTTGATGTTTTATCCAATTTGCCAGTCTGCGTTTTTGATTAGGGCATTCAGCCTGTGAACAAAGCTGGAGGCATCATGCTGCCTGACTTCAAACTATACTACAGGGCTACAGTAATCAAAACAGCATGGTACTGGTACCAAAACAGAGAGATAGACCAAGAGATCAGAACAGAGGCCTCGGAAGTAACAACAAACATCTGCAACCATCTGATCTTTGACAAACCTGACAAAAACTAACAATGGGGAAATATAGCCTGTTTAATAAATGGTGTTGGAAAAACTGTCTAGCCGTGAGCAGAAAGCTGAAACTGGACCCCTTCCTTACACGTTATACAAAAATTAACTCCAGATAGATTAAAGATTTAAACATAAGACCTAACACCATAAAAATCCTAGAAGAAAACCTAGGAAATACCATTCAGGACATGGGCATAGGCAAGGACTTCATGACTAAAACACCAAAAGCAATGGCAACAAAAGCCAAAATAAACAAATGGGATTGAATTAAAATTCAGAGCTTCAGCACAGCAAGAGAAATAATCATTAGAATGAACCAGCAACCAACAGAATGGGAAAAAATTTTTGCAATCTACCCATTTGACAAAGGGCTAATATCCAGAACCTACAAAGAACTTCAACAAATTTATAAGAGAAAAACAACCCTATCAGAAAGTGGGCAAAAGATATGAACAAATACTTTTCAAAAGAAGACATTTATGTAGCCAACAAACATATGAAAAAATGCTCATTATCACTGATCTTTAGAGAAATGCAAATCAAAACGACATTGAGATACCATCTCTCACCAGTTAGAATGGTGATCATTAAAAAATCTGGATACAACAGATGCAGGAAAGGATGTGGAGAAATAGGAATGCTTTTACACTGTTGGTGGGAGTGTAAATTAATTCAACCATTTTGGAAGACAGGCAATTCCCCAAAGATCTAGAAATAGAAATACCATTTACCCAGCAATCCCATTACTGGGTATATATCCAAAGGATTACAGTCATTCCATTATAAAGATGCATGCACATGTATGTTTATTATGGCACTGGTTGCGATAGCAAAGACCCAGAACCAACCCAAATTCCCATCAATGACAGACTGGATAAAGAAAATGTGGCACATACACACCATGGAATACTATGCATCCATAAGAACAGATGAGTCCATGTCTTTTGCAAGGACATGGATGAAGCTGGAAACCATCATTCTCAGCAAACTGACATAAGAACAGAAAACCGAACACTGCATGTTCTCACTTATAGGTGGGTGTAGAACAGTGAGAACACATGGAAACAGGGAGAGGAACATCACACACTGGGGTCTGTTGGGGTGGGGGGCTATGGGAGGGAAAGTCCAGGGTGGTGAGATTGGGGAGGGATAACATTGAGAGAAATACCTAATGTAGGTGATGGGGTGATGGAGGCAGCAAACCACCATGGCATGTGTATACCTATGTAACAATCCTGCGTGATCTGCAAATGTACCCCAGAACTTAAAGTATAATATATATGAAAGAAAATAGTTTGATGGATAAAATCAGCAAGTTTTCAGTGGAGTTTGTGCCTGAGAAGGGGCATTAAAGGGCTTCTGAGAATATGGAAAAAAAGAAAACACACCTTATGAGAGACTTTCCTACAGTTCTTTCAGAAATTATAACAAGAGGATATTAAGTAAGTTAACAAAATTCATAGAATTTTAACCCTGACAATATAAAAATTTTAAAGGTTGGAAGATTGTCAGAAAACTATAAATGAACAAAATTGGCTTAAATATGAAGTCTTTTAGCTTAATTGTATAAAATACATTGAATAGTAAATACAGTTGTATATCCATAAAACACAAGGGTTTGTTGCACAAATCAATAATTTAATTGATCAATAATAAAATAAGAATGTTAATTCAAGATGGTAAGGGTATGCAAAAATTGACAGGTAACCTATAAGTGGTGTACATTCATATGTATGAGTATATAATATTTATAAGATAAGTGTTAGCCAAACATTATGAATGAGTATTTTAATGTCAACTTGGAAAGTTAAACTGTAGTTGTATACTTTCTAAAACAGGACCAAAACTTAGCAAGTTTCATATTTTACTCATGCTCACTGCTGTCACCTCTAAAATTGTATTAAATTGAGATTTTGGTCTAATATCTGTTTTGTTTTATGTATCGGCAATTTATTTTCTACTATTAGACCATTTAATTTCTTCTCTATATCTCTTAATTTACTTTCTGGAATACATTCTTAAATAATTATTTCAGAATTGATCAGTGGGTGGTATTTACCTTTTGACTCTTTGATCTTTCCTAGTTGTCTCTATATTGTATTTCTATTTGATGGTTTCTATAATTAGATTTCTCTTTTTCAATGCAAAAATTTCAGCATCGATATTTCCTTCAATTTTCATACCGATTCATTAAATTGCTACTGTGCTTTTTTTTCCTGGGTCAGTCACTAACAACTCAAGATCATCACTTTTTCCATCTTCTCCCGACCTTCAGTATTTCTCCCTGAAGTGTCCCTGTTTTAGTTCACACCATGGTCTAACTAATTTCACTAGGAAATTGGTGGTCATCCTGGATAGCTTGTTTTCCCTTAACATTTTTATCTAAGCTACCAGCAAGCTACTTCCTCCAAAGATGAATCTTAGATATCCATCTTGAAACCTTGCATGCAGGTCTATTACAATTCAAATCCCAGATACAGTATTTTACACTGAAGGTGCTTAAATGGTCACTTGAGGGATCTTCCTGCCTCTCCTCTTGCTCTTGTCATAAAATATTTATAATAAAGTATCTATAAATAACCCCTAAAAAATGTAATTCACATCATGAGTGCCCTTGGTATTCCATTTTATTTAAAATACAGCCAAGCCTGCTTACCGTGTCTTACATGTTATTCTGTGATCCGTCTCCAGTCTACCCCTGCAACCTTATCTAGAAGTTCTCTGCCGCTCTTGGCTTCTTTTGGTTGTTTCCAAAATCCTTGTCTTTTCTGTCTCCAGGCCTTTTCACTTTCTGGTCCCTCTTTCATGACTCTTTAACTTTTGGTTCAGGGCCATCTCCTTTTTATTTGGTTCAAGTCTCAAATTTAATGTTTCTTTTAATCCAGAGAGAACTTATCTAATAATTATGTCTGATAAGCCTCCAAGTTGGACTTTCTTTCACTGTGTACTATTGATTTTCTTTTGAATCTATTTTAATCCCTATTTCCTTTTCTATTTATATCTGTTTATTTGTATTTATTTCTATTCTATTTATAGCTATTTTTGGCTGCTGTTTATAGCTGTGTATTTCTGTATTTTTCCGTTACATCTACCAAGATACAATATCTATGAAAACCAGGAAGATGGTTTGCTATCATAAAATTAGAATCTACCGTGTACTAATAAATAATGATTTTGTAAGTATCTCTCTAAATAGCTGTCATTTGATGAGTAAATATTTTAAGTACTACATGATCCATGAGTCTGAGCACTTTTAAGTATTTCTGCCTTAAGGGAAGGCATCATGGAGAATAGAAGTAATTTCAATAGGCTATAGAAAATTTAGGTTAGGAACTCATTTTAATTTTTGTATGTTATCAACTAAAAATTTTGCCACATATATTTGATATTTGTCTTCTCCATTAAAAATAAAAATAATGCTATCTGTAGCCAATGATGCATTCATAAGAACAATGTGAAACTGTAACAGTTGATTCACTCTTTTTGTTGTCATCTCTTAACATTTCATTACTTGAAAGAGACTGGAGATTCATGATCAGAATATAGATATTTTAGTCAAATTGATTTAGTTGCAACTCAAATATCAGAATATAATTAAAGACAAATTACTAAATACAGAAAAATCACACAAATAATTGCATCTAATCTAAGGTATCAGGAACACAGTTCACTGTCCATGTCAGTATCCATGTGGAATTTGTTATTCCTGTATCTTTCTGTATCATCTTTTTCTATGCTGTGCCTTTTTTTTTCTTCAGAAACCAACATTATCTAGAAGGTATGTGTGGCAAATCTTTATAAGGAACAACTTCCCCTTCATGTTTATGCACAACTTTCCCAGTAAAGCACCTCTCACTATTTGGGCTGCCTTGGTCCTATCAGTTATGAAGTGCCAGATATGTACACACACCCACTGATACAGTTTGGCTCTGTGTCCCCACCCAAACCTCACCTTGTAGCTTCCATAATTCCCACCTGTTGTGGGAGGGACCTGGTGGGAGATGACTGAATCATGGGGGTGGGTCTTTCCCATGGTGTTCTTGTGATAGTGAATGAGTCTCATGAGATCTGATCATTAAAAAAAATGGGAGATCCTCTGCACAAGCTCCTTTAATGCCTGCTGCTATCCTCATAAGATACGACTTGCTCCTCCTTGTCTTCCACTATGAAAGCCTCCCCAGCCATGAGGAACTGTAAGTCCAATTAAAACTCTTTCTTTTGTAAATTACCCCGTCTTGGGTATATCTTTATCAGCAGCATGAAAATGGACTAATACACCCTCCCACCCACCTATGCACACACAAACACATTCATTTTCTTTACTGAGGTGTAACTGATATACAAAAAGTTGCACACATTTATTATAAATATTTTGATAATTTTGGCCATATGTGATTGTGAAATAATCACAATCAATGTGCTATATACATTAGTAAGAATTCTTTTACTTATACTTTGCACTAACCTAATTCCAATATAATACAAATATTAACTTGTCTGTATTCTAAAAGCATTTAATGACTCATGCAGCATGGGTGTGTCATCGCTAGCTGCTTGTAACTACATGCAGAGACACACACCTATCCAAACTTTTCTTTGAATCTAT
Source organism: Cacajao melanocephalus (assembly GCA_963573385.1). Classification (NCBI taxonomy): domain Eukaryota; kingdom Metazoa; phylum Chordata; class Mammalia; order Primates; family Pitheciidae; genus Cacajao; species Cacajao melanocephalus. The sequence goes on from CAUYLG010023092.1 coordinate 7,369, forward strand.
ACTATCTCCTTTATAGACCAACTTCTCAACGGGTGACTTTCTGAATCTTAGGCAATTACCAGGGTGATGTCTTTACATTTGTACAACTTAAGAAAAACAAACATAACTTTTTTTCCAGATCAGTTTGAATAATTTTTCGTGAAGAATTCTGGTTGGCAAGGATTGGGTTGCATGAGTTTTCTTTGAAACCCTCACTGTGCCTATGAGGGTGAAATGAAATAATCGCCAGTTTGGAGTTGAAAAGAAGCAGTTGCCCAAAAGAGGAATGTGGATTCTAAAAGACAAAAGGAAAAAGTTACTGTTTTAAACAAAATATTTCCATTATAAGGTGGTAAGTGCCACCTCTTCCAAGTGATGAAGTTATTTGTAGTACAGGTACAGCAATCCATGGTGTGCCTATATTTCAGCAAAGCATTTGTCAAAATCTCTTATTATATCTTTGCAGAAAGATGAAGAAACATTGGACGGAAAATAATGTGGTTAAATGAATTCACGTCTGGCAAGAACTCTTAATTAAAAATTGTTAATAAATACAAATCACTAGTGATGTGTCATTGGGCTCTGCCCTTGGCTCTTGAGCGTTCTGTATTTTTATTAATGTCTAGAGGAAATAACTAATGTGGAAGTAAAGTTATTAAAGATTTTGTGGCATGGTTAACCTCATAGAAAAATGTTGAAGTTTCTCTGTATTTGAAGTTCAGAAGGTTACAATAATTTTCAGAATACAATTTTATCTCCATGATTTATCACAACAGATTTTTGTAATCTTAGATTTTCTTAACAGGAATCCTTAAGCCTAACCATTTAAAACTACTGGCAGTTTCATGATCATCTTATGTTCACCCATTGTCCTATCTGGGTCTCCTTTTACCTCTTACTAACTCCCTTTCATCTCATTGACGTTTACTCATTTCACAAGGCTTAATTTTTATAAGACCCAGTTGAATTTAGTTGTAAGTGTTTGGCATTTCTGTAGCATCCTAAGTAAAATTTATCACACTTTTACATAGTATTAATTGGTTTACATTTTGGTTTTTGTTTTATTTCTCTTGTCTCCATAAGGCAGAAAGCCACTGAGAATGGCTTGGAATAAGTCTTTTTTTTTTAATTTTTAAATTATGCTTTAAATTCTGGGGCACACGTGCAGATTGTGCACGTGCCATGGTGGTTTGCTGCATCCATCCCATCACCTACATTAGACATTTCTTCCAATGTTATCCCTCCCCAATACCCTCACCCCCTGCTATCCCATCTCTAGCACCCTCATCCCCCAACAGGCTCCCGTGTGTGATGTTCCCCTCCCTGTGTCCATGTGTTCTCATTGTTTAACACCGACTGGTGAGTGAGAACATGCAGTGCTTGGTTTTCTGTTCTTGTGTCAATTTGCTGAGAATGATGGTTTCCAGCTTCATCCATGTGCCTCAAAAGGACATGAAATCATCATTTTTTATGACTGCATAGTATTTCATGGTGTATATGTGCCACATTTTCTTTATCCAGTCTACAATTGATGGGCATTTGGGTTGATTCCAGGTCTTTGCTATTGTGACCAGTGCTGCAGTAAACATACATGTGCATGCATCTTTATAATGGAATGATTTATAATCCTTTTTTGAGTATATACCCAGTAATGGGATTGCTGGGTCAAATGGTATTTCTATTTCTAGATCCTTGAGGAATTGCCACACTGTCTTTGACAATGGTTGAACTAATTTACACTCGCCCCAACAGGGTAAAAGCATTCCTATCCTCTATATCCTCTCTTGCATCAGTTGTCTCTAGATTTTTTAATGATCACCATTCTAATTGGTGAGAGATGGTATCTCAATGTTGTTTTGATTTTCATTTCTCTAATGACCAGTGATGATGAGCATTTTTTCATGTTTGTTGGCTGCATAAATGTCTTCTTTTGAAAAGTATTTGTTCATATCTTTTGCCCACTTTTTGATAGGGTTGTTTTTCTCTTATAAATTTGTTGAAGTTTTTGTAGGTTCTGGATATTAGCCCTTTGTCAAATGGGTAGACGGTAAAAATTTTTTCCCATTCTGTTGATTGTCGGTTCACTCTGAGAGTTTTCTTTTGCTGTGCAGAAGCATTTTAGTTTAATTAGATCCCATTTGTCTATTTTGGCTTTTGTTGCCATTGCTTTTGGTGTTTTAGTCATGAAGTCCTTGCCTATGCCTGTGTCCTGAATGATATAGTGTAGGTTTTCTTCTAGGTATTTTATAGTGTTAGGTCTCATGTTTAAATCTTTACTCCATCTGGAGATAATATTTGTATAAGGTGTAAGGAAGGGGTCCAGTTTCAGCTTTCTGCATATAGTTAGCAAGTTTTTCCAACAGCATTTATTAAACATGGAATCCTTTCCCAAATGCTTTTTTATTGTGAGGTTTGTCAAAGATCAGATGGTTGTAAATGTGTGGCATTGCTTCTGAGGCCTCTGTTCTGTTCCATTGGTCTATATCTGTGTTTTGGTACCAGTACCATGCTGTTTTGATTACTGTAGCCTTGTAGGATAGTTTGAAGTCAGGTAGCATGATGCCTCCAGCTTTGTTTCTTTTGCTTAGGATTGTCTTTGCTATGTGGGTTCTTTTTTGTTTCCATATGAAGTTTACAGTGTTTTTATTCCAGTTCTATGAAGATCAATGGTGGCTTGATAGGGTTAGCATTGAATCTATAAATAACTTTGGGCACTATGTCCATTTTCATGATATTGATTCTTCCTAACCATGAGTATGGAACGTTCTTCCATCTGTTTGTGTCCTCTTTTATTTCCTTGACCAGTGGTTCATAGTTCTCCTTGAAGATGTCCTTTACATTCTTTGTTAGTTGTAATCCTAGGCATTTTATTCTCTTTGTAGCAATTGTGAATGGGAGTTCACTCATGATTTGGCTCCCTGTTTGATATGCTTGTGATTTTTGCACATTGATTTTGTATCCTGAGACTTTGCTGAAGTTGCTTATCTTTTTAAGGAGAGTTTGGGCTGAGATGATGGGGTCTTCTAAATATACAATCATGTAATCTGCAAATAGAGACGATTTGATTTCCTCTTTTCCTAGTTGAATACACTTTATTACTTTTTCTTGCCTGATTGCTCTGGCCAGAACTTCCAATACTATGTTGAGTAGGAGTGGTGAGAGAGGGTATTTTTGTCTTGTGCCTGTTTTCAAAGGGAATGCTTCCAGTTTTTGCCCATTCAGTATGATATTGGCTGTGTATGATATTGGCTGTGGGTTTGTCATAAATAGCTTTTATTATTTTAAGATACATTCCATCGATACCTAGCCTGATAACAAAAACCTGGGAGAGACACAACTAAAAAAGAAAATTTGAGATCAATATCCATGGTGAGCATTGTTAGAAAAATCTTCCATAAAATGCTGTCAAACCAAATCCAACAGCACATCAAAAAGCTTACCCATCATGATCAAGTCAGCTTCATCACTGGGATGCAAGGGTGGTTCAACATATGCAAATCTATAAAGGTAATTCATCACATAAGCAGAAACAAGGAGAAAAATCACAGGATGATCTCAATTGATGCAGTGAAGGCCTTTGACAAAATTCACCCGCCCTTTATTCTGAAAACTCTTGATAAACTAGATATTGATTGAATAAGTCTTAAATGGCTTTATGTTCTCAATACCAAGAACAGTGCCTAATAGTAAAAAACAAAACAAAACAAAAAAAAACAGTAAATGTCAGTTTAATCACGTTGAAAAAGAGAGACACCATGATCTGGAAAGGAAGAATGTAAATTGTAAGGGTGGGTGTGTGTGGGTGTGTGTGTGTGTGTGTGTGTGTTGTATGTGTGTGTGCACGCATGCTTGTGTATTTCTAAGTATCAATTGAAGAAAATCTTGCATTTTGGTGATAATTGGTGTGGCAGCAGTCTTTGTAAAGAGGAGAATGTGTTAGCGTTAGTTCACAATCAATACGAAATAATAGCATGCTTAGTTTCCTTGTAAATGGACTTCTTTAGAATGTGTAATTAAGTCGATGGGAAAGCAATAGCACATTGTTTCTGTACTTATTCATTTATTTAGTAGATTGTGTCAGGTTTGAGGAATATTGTTCCATACCATTGGAATTTTAGCTCTGTCCTCTCCAAATTCCCCTCCTCAAACCTCTTCGTCCATTATTATTCGGTATGGTAAGTGCTAAGATAGAGCAAATTACAAAATGATGTGGGCGCACAGAGGAGATACCTGCTACATTCCTTAAATGTCTTAGTAGGAAATGTAATTTTAAGCTAACACTATTCAAATAAATAGTAGTATTCTGGAGTAGTATAAAGTAACTAGAGTTCTAGGAAGAGGAATAGTTTGTGTGGGATATTGGAGGTGAAAAGTATGGCCCATTCAGGTAATTCAGTGTTCAGTCTGACTACAGTAGAGATGATTATATAGGAAGGTGAAATGTGTGCTCCGTTTTGCAAGGCAAATTATCTCTCTGCTGGAGCTGGAACCCTGGAAAATCAGGTTTCACTTTCACAGTTGATTATTATTTTAACATAGCATTGAATTTAAAGTCAGGTTTTATAATGGATACCCTCTTCCTTCACATTATAAAAAGTCATTTTGGATTGCATCACACAGAGACTGCAGACGCTGACTGACTTCCATGTAGAGAAGAGAGTAACACACAAGCAATGCACTTCCTGAATTTATATCAAACTTACTCTCTCTCCCTCCTTTCCTCTTTTTTCCTTTCTTCCTTCCCTCCTTCCTTGCTTTTTTATTCTTTCATGTCAGCCTGCTTACTTTCCTCTTCCTTCCATTTTGCCAGTACAGTGATCAATTTCCTTTCATTTTAATGGAAATTCTTTTTCATTGGGAGCACGATTTCTTCATGAGCCATGTTCCTACCACTGCCTGCCGTCTCACATATTGTCACGGTCATTGATACTGCTCTTGAAGACTTACTTTATACCCTATCTCTAAGTAGAAATAACATAACATGAAACTTTTGGGGCACTTGTCCCAGCTAATTAACCTCATTGACTAACTTCATTTTATATAGTTCCTGTCATCATATAGAAAACTTAAAATACTAATTTAGCATGAAGGTAGAGTTGCATCTTTAGGTGGGTCCTGCCCTAAGTAGAAGCTTCCATAGGCTTTTCATTAAAATGATTGAAATAAAGGTTGATTTAAAATCTTTAATTTGTTAAACAAACTCCAGGGACATTGAAATGTCTTCAGTTGTTAAATGGCCAAGTTACTTAAAACTTCTTTGATTTTTAGTTGTTACGCTTTTAATAAAAGCAGAAAGTATAATTATTATAAGTAAAGTATGTACTTTAATATTTTATATGCAAATTGAATTAATGTTTTTAAGGCAAATTCACATCTTCTGTCTTCAGACAGATGATTGTAGGTTAAAATTCAATATGAATGAATAACCAACATTATGATTTTTCAGATGAAAGGAAACTTAGAGATACATCAAAAATCTTTTAATGTATATATGATTATTCATTATGCATGTATTTAAATTCTGTACAACACCCCTTAAGAAGTATGATGATGAGCTGTATTGTAGTCAGCGGTAAGCAAGGATAATTGTGATGTTTTCCAGAGATTCAATTTGCAACAAAATTACTATCTTAGAAAATGGATGGTTTCAGGATATGTATTGGCTCTGTGATAGCAAAAATTCTTTCATGTGCAAAAGGCAATTGGATCTCACCATAATCTTAATTGTCAAACAGTGCAAGTTTATGTGAGGTGGAAAAAGGTATGTTTGCATCATTAAAGGAATGATATACATATATATGTGTGTGTGTGTGTATTTATATATATATGTGTGTATATATACATGTGTGTATGTGTGTGTGTGTGGGTATATATATATACATATATATGTGGTCAAGAAGTGACCATTATTAAGAGGTCATTTCTGTTCCACCAGCATTTAACTGTTGATTTTGTAGAAACTGTAGATGTCCTCTACATTATCATTACTCTACAATTCTATGAATAATCTTAGTATATGCTGGAAAAATGCAAACAAAATCAGAATTAGTTGTTTAAAAATCAGTTATTTTAGCTAGCCACTAAGTCTGTTTTTGATTAACGCTTTCTTCCATCATCATCCAAAATCCATTTCAAGCGATCATTGAAAATTATCTAGCCTAGCTTACTTCCACGTGCTCTGTAAGCATACTTATTATATTATTAGACTCTCCTTAAGACCCTAGGACCTAATTTCTCTACTATAACACTGTAGATATAGTAGTTATCTCTGGAGAATTCTGGCTCGTTCCACTTATTATTTGAGTAATCTCAAAGTACTCAATATTACCAAGCTTAATTACCTCTCTACAAGATAGAAACAATGGTAGGATTATAATCTCAGCATTTTTGTGATAATGAGTAATGATAATGAGTAATTTTTGTGATAATGAGTAACTTTGTGATGATGATAATCATACATGATTGTAAGGAATTTATCACACTGCTCAACAAAGAGAAAATTCTTCACAGCATGTTTATTATTCCAAATGGAGTTAATGTAGCATCTAGATAATCTGGTAAACTTGTATCTGTTAATAAGTTACACTCACTAATGTTGCCATACCAATCGGATTAAATACATATAATATGTATTTAAAGTATCCTCATCCTCAGAATTATTATAAAGTGATGATTTCAAATAATTTAAGAGTGTTAACAAGTGCCAAAGAAATCGGGTAGTACCACAGATGCTCAATTTTGCAGAGGAAAAACTTTTGATATAGTCGAAAGAAAAATGACTTTACCTTTTTGAGTTTGTACCATGCTTAAAATATTACTAGTGATACATAAATTTAGCTAGGTTTAGCTTATAGTCCTAAAATCAGTTTTGAAATCATTCGGTTAAATTCCTGGTATAAATTACACTAAAAATATTTGCTTTGTTGTGGCTGAATATTTGCTTCATAAATGTTATATAAATATATACATGTCTATATATTTATTACCAGTACATTAATACTCTTTTTGTAATATAAATCTGAAGTAAAGCAACAAATATGAAGAAAAATTATGGCTAACCATTTTCTGTGTAAAAACATTCAAATATATTTTCTTGGTCCTATAAGCTTTCAAAAGTAGCCTAATATTTTGCCATCTACGTATACTTAGTGGTATAACCTATCTTCTAGATATACTGCACTGCTGACCGTTATTACCCTGATTTGTCATTCTTTTCGTATATCATCTGTTGGAATTGGTAGAGAATGAACTAATATGTATTAAGCTTCTACTTGTGTAGCTTCCATGCTAATTAATTTGCTAATTACAAAACTTCACAATACATTTTTTTCTTCAGGTAATTCTGAGAAATGAATGTTATTATCATTTTGCAGTTGAAGAAAGTGATACTCAAAGATTAGTACCCTTAATGTTAAGAAGGGTCAATTAATGTCTTTTCCATGGCTTTCTGTTAGTGCTCTATATTGCTCACATTTCTTCTATAATCATTAATGCATCATGTATATAAGTCAAATAATACCCCCATACCAAGATTTATCTTAAGTAATGCTAAATGTATAAAGCCTCTTTAAGTGAACACCTCATACTTTGTATCAGAGTTCTATGTAATATTATCCTAAAGTCCTCTTAAATATTGCTCTTAAATCCTATCAAATACTACTTACAGTCGCAAACATTTTAGCTTCTTACTATGCATGTTATGCTACAGTTATATGCATTCATTACCAACTTTCATTGTAGAAAATAGGAGCCATATCTTTACATGTATACCTATTATGAGATCAACTAAAATGACCTGAAACAGATAACGCTTGATTATTATTTTAATTAATGCTTATCATTATTAAAATAATACTATCTATATTTGTTCTGTTTTGTTTTTAGACTGAGTCTTATTCTGTTACCCAGACTCGTGTGGAGTGGCTGGATCTCAGCTCACTGCAACGTCCACCTCCTGGGTTCAAGTGATTCTCCTGTCTCAGCCTCCAGAGTAGCTGGGATTACAGGTGTGCACGGCTAATTTTTGTATTACTTTTTTAGTAGAGATGGGGTTTCACCTTGTTGACCAGGTTGGTCTCAAACTTCAAGTGATCCACCTACTTTGGCCTCCCAAAGTGCTGGAGTTACAGGTGTGAGCCACCATGCCCAGCCTTGATTATTAGTTGTTAATCATAGAAATAAAGTATAGACATGAAAATTTAACTTATAAATGATATTTTCCATCCAATTTTTGGGTCAACTATTATTACAAGATTCATGAAAAGCAAAATACAGTACTTCAGAAATAAATGTAATAAGAAAAAATTCATTTTTATTCAAAACATACCTCTTATTCATGAAAACACATTGTGATAAGAAAAGTTAATATGGATTTACACCAATCACCAAATAACCAAATTACTTCTGAAAGCATTGAGCATACTCTATATTACCAAAAGCAAAGAGCTGGCATTGTCCATTTTTTGTGTGTATTTGCTTACACAGAGATCAGAATGGATGGAGAGTCATTGTCTAGAAAAATATAAAACAGATATTTTGCAGAAAGAGAATGAGTTTCCAGATGGTTTGTAATGTACATTGTCTCCAGATATTTGCTCTACCTCATTTAAATAAAACGGATCTTCTTAAATTTAGTAGTGTACTTTAAGGAGAGCCCAATGTAGTCAAGGAAGAAAGATATTTCTGATAGTGATTTTTTTTACTTTAATTGCTTTAAGCATTTTTCTCTCCAAATATTGATGAATTAATGATTTAACTTGAACTGATGCCAAAGCAAAAGTTGCGTTGGATAAACTTTTAAAGAGATTAGGAAGAAGTACTGTAAAATCAGCTCCACTTAAACAAAGGTTGGGAAAGATTTTTAAGACCTTGGGGAGTGGGGAATCTTGTCATCTGTGTGAATTGGCCTTACCCAAAGGAAAAGTAAATTTTCTTGTATCTTCATGACAGGAGGTAGTTTTACAACTTAAAGTTGGTGTTTACTAAAGTTAGGCTCTACCCTCCCACAAAGACTGAAGAGGAGGAGTGCTATATTCCTTGATGATACTTCAAAAGGATGGCTCCCAGGTCCTTGAGAAAGACAGTCCAGGGTTGTAAAACTTACGAGAAACAATTTATATCTTAATGGGGCAGAGAAGGAATCTACAACTACAAATTTTCTATGCTAAATAAGCTAAGAAAATGTAGAAGAGAGATCTCTGTGTGATGAGAAAATCTTGTCTATAGTTTCATCAAGCTGAGGGAAATGTTATGCCTGCCTTGGTCACTAGAATAATATTCCTTGATGTGCAATGAAGAAGTTACCCTATCCTAGCACATACCTGTTTTTTAGATTCTTAGGCTATGCCATACTTTGTGTGAATCTGTTCATATCATGATGTAATCAAATAATGTTTCTGAATGGTACCAGGAAAAATAAATGTCCTAATTTTGGTCAAGATGATAGACTGGGCATGTATATTTTCATCCTCCTTTGGCCCCAATCATTGACAATTCTGCGCATAAAAAAAAAAAGACATACTGGCACTTACCTGTATTTGAACCAACGTTCTCCCCTCTTAGCCTCTGGTATACCCCACAAGTGTCCAAAACAGTTGTACAATATAAGAAATTACAAAACATGTGTAGGTAAAAAAAAAATAAATTACTTAAAATCCAGAAGCAGATGTTTCTAGATTGAAGGAGAAACAAGATTAGGAAAAACGAACACAGTACATGTGCAGATGAGCATTATTTTCAAATAGGATTGAATTCCAGTTCTCCAAACTCCAAATAAATAAATCCCAGAGTGATGTAAAGCTCAGTGGTAAATGACTATGAAAGGTTCAATGGGGAATTTGCATTTGAGGCAGGTTAGTTTGTGGACAGATTTACCCTCAAGATTCATACTGAAAACCAGTAAGAACCAATGTGTGGGCTAATGTTAGCATTTTCATTTGGTATTATGGAAGGAAGAAAAAGAAGTGGACACCAGGAAAGACAAGGAGGAGTGACAAAAGCAAACAAGTTACTTCATTCCACTACAGCCACATGTTTAACCATGTAACTCACTAATAAAGCTGCTATAATCAGAGCTACCATTTACCAAGGGATTAGGAGGGAATAAAAAATTCAAAACAAGCAAGCAACTGAGAATTACCAAATAATTGTTTCAGGAGATAAAAGGACACTAAACAAAAATAATAATTACCACTTTAGGAAGTGGAATTAAAGTAATGCACATAAAAATATTAAAAAGTAGTAGAGAGATCCAAGATGGCCGATTAGCAACAGCTCAGGATTGTAGCTCCCAGTGAAAGCACAGAGAGCGAGTGGACGCTGCAATTTCAGACGAATTTCTGTTGCCCACAAACTGGGAGATACCCAGCGGAGGAGCTACACAGGTCGCCAGCATGACTTTTGGCCGGCACGGCTGTCTTGCCGGCACCCCGGTGTGGTGCTTCTCAGTGCGGAGTATACAGGACTGGGTGCCCTTTGAGTCAGGCTAGGCTGGTCCCATCCCCACAAGGAGAACAGCAATTGGAAGCGCTGAGGACTGAGAGCTTCACAGTAAGCACAGCTGAATCCCGGAAGGCCTAGCTCTGTGGGGAAAGGGCGTTTGCCGAAGGAAAACTAAGAAACAAAGAACTTTGTCACCAACAACCCGGACGTCCACTCAGACGCAATCTGAAAGTCGGCAATTACAAAGACGACAGGTGGATAAATCCACAAAAATGGGAAGAAACCAGTGCAAAAAGGCTGAGAACACCTGAAATCAGAATGCCTCTCCTCCTACAGGGGAGCGCAGCTCCTCATCAGCAAGAGAACAAGGCCTGACGGAGAATGAGTGCGATGAACTGACAGAATCAGGCTTCAGAAGATGGATAATAAGAAACTTCTGTGAGCTAAAAGAACATGTACTAACCCAACGCAAAGAAACTAAGAACCTTGAAAGAAGATTTAACAAAATGCTAATGAGAATGGACAACTTAGAGAGGAATATAAATGAATTGATGGAGCTGAAAAACACAACACGAGAACTTCGCAAAGCATGCACAAGTTTCAACAGCCGAATTGACCAAGCAGAAGAAAGGATATCAGAGGT
>CAUYLG010023094.1:0-72269 GCA_963573385.1 Cacajao melanocephalus
ATGAATGGTTGAAACTAGCTGACAGAATTAGATGGGCTCAATTGCTGTTGTCAGATTTTACTAAAGGATTATAAATTGTTCTATTATAAAGACACATGCACACGTATGTTCATTGTGGCACTGTTTACAATAGCAAAGACCCAGAACCAACCCAAATGCCCATCAATGATAGACTGCCATGTTCATTTACACATAAACTCCTTTAAGACTCAAAGACTTAAATTTATCAGTTTTTAAATTGTACTTTAGGTTCTGGGATACATATGCAGATCATGCAGGATTGCTGCATAGATACATAAATGGCAAGGTGGTTTGCTGCTTCCATCCACCCGTCACCCCTATCTGGTATTTCTCCACATGTTATCCCTTGCTAACCTCCTCACCCTCCACTGTTGCTTCTCTAGCCCCACAAACAGATCCTAGTGTGTGATGCTCCCCTCCCTGTGTCCCAGTATTCTCATTGTTCAACACCCACTTATGAGTGAGAGCATGCAGTGTTTGGTTTTCATTCTGTGTCAGTTTGCTGAGAATGATGGTTTCCAGATTCACCTATGTCCCTACAAAGGACATGAACTCATTCTTTTTTGTGGCTGTATAGTATTCCATGGTGTATATGTGCCACATTTTCTTTGTCCAGTCTATCATTGGTGGGCATTTGGGTTGGTTCCAGGTCTTTGCTATTGTAAACAGTGCCGCAATGAACATACGTGTGCATGTGTCTTTATAATAGAACATTTTATAATCCTTTGGGTATATACCCAGTAACAGGATTGCTGGGTCAAATGGAATTTCTATTTCTAGTTCCTTAAGGAATCATTACACTGTCTTCCACAATGATTGCACTAATTTACACTCCCACTAACAGTGTGAAAGTGTTCCTATTTCTCCACATCCTCTCCAGCATCTGTTGTCTCCTGATTTTTTAATGGTCGCCATTCTAACTGGCGTGAGATGGTATCTCAATGTGGTTTTGATTTGCATTTCTCTAATGACCGGTGATGATGAGCATTTTTTCATATGTTTGTTGGCCTCATAAATGTCTTCTTTTGAAAAGTGTCTGTTCATATCTTTTGCCCACTTTTGAATAGGTTTGTTTTTTTTCTTGTAAATTTGCTTTCCTTCTTTGTAGATTCTAGATATTAGCCCTTTGTCACATGGGTAGATTGCAAAATTTTTTTCCCATTCTGTTAGTTGCTGGTTCACTCTAATGATTATTTATTTTGCTATACGGAAACTCTTAAGTTTAATTAGATCCTATTTGTCTATTTTGGCTTTTGTTGCCAATGCTTTTGGTGTTTTATTCATGAAGTCCTTGGCTATGCCTACATCCTGCATGGTTTTGCCTAGGTTTTCTGCTAGGGTTTTTATGGTGTTAGGTCTTATGTTTAAATCTTTAATCCATTTGTAGTTAATTTTAGTGTAAGGTGTAAGGAAGGGGTCCAGTTTCTGCTTTCTGCAAATGGCTAGCCAGTTTTCCCAACATCATTTATTGAACAGGGAATCATTTCACTATTGCTTCTTTTTGTGAGGTTTGTCAAAGATCAGATGGTTGCAGATTTTTAATTCTGGCTCTTTTATTTAATTATTTTGTGAAGAAAATTTAAAAATGAGTTTTAAGATAAATTGAATAGCTGGAAGTATATACTAAATTTTACCTTTCAAACTTTTGCTGCTTCTTTTAATCAATTACTTGTTCATGTAAATATTTGAGTACGTACTCTGCTACCCAGCTCTATTCTGATTGGTAAGGATACCTGGACTATAAATGAGATTTCATCCCCAACCTGGGGGAGGTCACAATTTCATGTAATACACAGATAGTGAATATTACGATATTATAAGTACAACAATCAAGATATGAACACCACTTTGTAATACAAGGAAATGGTGACAAACTCTCATAGGGAAACCTGGAAAATTCCATGGAGAAAGAGATGTTTAAGTCTAGCAGTTCCTCAAAGGCTTAAACGTAGAATTACCATGTGACTTAGCAAATCTACTCTTGTATCCTCAAAGGAACTGCAAACATATTGTCCACATAAAAACTTGTACACAAATGCTCATAGCAGCATTAATGAAATAGTCCCAAATCAGAAACAGCCCAAACATCTGTCAGCTGATAAATGAATAAATAAAATGTGGCATATACAGTGGAATATTATTTGGCAATAAAAAGGAATGAAGTACTGATACACACTTCAACATGGATGAATCTTAAAAACAATATGCTAACTGAAAGCCAGTTATAAGAACCACATATTTTATGATTCTGTGTATATAAAATGTTTAGAATAGGTAAATCTATAAAGACAGAAACTAGTCTACAGTTGAAGGCAGGGAGGAGTGGGGATTAACTGCTAACAGGTGCAGAGCTTTGGAGGTGATTAAAATGGCCTAAAATTGGTGATGGTTGCACATTACTGCAAATAAACTAAAAACCATTTAATTATATAATAAGCAGATGAATTGTATATTTAAACTATATCTCAATAAATCTGTTTTATATTAATGTAGTTCATATATGTGAAGCTTTTAGAACAATGCCTGGCACATAGTAAGTGCTATATGAAGGTTAGTTATTATTGTGATGACAATAATATAAAATATAAACTAAAGAAGAGACCATGTTACACTTGTGAGATTGTGAAATAGTTCAGCACTACACAGTAACAGCCAGAATGTCTACAATCACTCATTCTACACTGTAGATAGAATGTAAATTTGTGCAGTTTCATTGGCAGACAGGTGACTTATTAGAATAATAAACACTTATGCTTTTTGACTCAATAATTATTTTAAAAATTATATTTATTATAGCATGGCTTATATTGCAAAAAGATCTAAATAACTATCAATAGGTATCTGATTAAACAAATGAAGATAAAATCAAATAAGAAAATCTTATGTGGTCCTAAAAAGAAAGAAAAAAATATGAAATACTCTTCTTCAATGAGCTAATCTCTAAGATATATTGTTAGGTGAAAAATATGACTTTACTGTAAAAAGTAAGTTGTATGTGTGTGGATAAATACATACACATGCACACATTTACAAACACATTTATGCTTGTGTGTTCACAGACTTTTCTGGAAGAGTGAAATTTATCAGAAAGGAAACTAACAGCATGTGGAGAATGAATAGGGGATTGAAGTCTTAGGTCAGAGAAAGCTTCTGTTTGGTTGTGCATAATTTTGCACTAGAAATTTCAATTTTAGTGTTTTTGTTTTTGGTTAACAACAGATTAATTTTTCAAATAAAGAGTTAATTTGAAGAAGAGGCTGAACAAGGTGGCTCACACTTGTAATCCCAGCACTTTGGGAAAATGAGGCAGCGGAATCACTTGAACCCAGGATTTGGAGATTAGCCTGGGCAGCATATGGAGAGCTCTATCTCTACAAAAAGAAATAAATAAATTTTTAATTAGCTGGGTGTTGTGGCAGACACTGGTGGTCCTAGCTACTCAGGAGACTACTGTGGGAGGAGTGCCTGAGCCTGGGAGGATTGCCTGAGCTCAGGAGGTAGAGGCTACAGTGAGCCATGACTGTATCACTGCACTCCAGCCTGGGTGACAGAGTAAGACTTCTGTCTAAAAAAGAAAAAAAAAAAAAAAAAAAAAAGAAAAGAAAAGAAAGAAAGAAGAGAAAGATATGATGCCAGCAAAAATTTCCAATCAAAGGAAGTTGGAAGTTGTCCTCCATTTTTCTAACCCAGATTTGGGCTACGTAAACTTAATTATGGCAGTGTGTGTTTGTGTGCATATGTGTGTCTCTGTATGTGTGCGTGTGTTTGTGGTTTTAGTTTCATAATTAATAAATCTAGTGAAAGTTTAAAATAAAAGGAACCCTGCTTTCGACCCATTTGACACTGGATCATCTTTTACTCAGTGTTGTTAATTCGCCTGACAACTACTGGCTAAGAACCTCCTAACTTCCCAGCACCATTAGATGCTGTGGGAAATACGTCAGACACAGAAGAGCAATACTTCCTTCAGGTTACTTATGATTGAATGAAAGAAACAAGAAAGCTCCGATCTGGCCCAGTGCCCCACACCAGTAATATCAGTACTTTGGGAGGCTGAGGCAAGAGAATCACTAGAGTCCAGGAGTTTGAAACCAACCTGGGCACAGCAAGACCCCCATCTCTACTAAAAATACAAAAATTAGCCGGGTGTGGTGGAGCACACCTGTGGTCCCAGCTACTCGGGAGGCTGAGGTGGAAGAACTGCTTGAACCTGGGAGTTTGAGGCAGCACTGCAGCCTGGGCAACAGAGTGAGACTCTGTCTCAAAAAAAGAAAAGGAAAGAAAAAAGAAAAAAAGAAAGCTCAAATAACAATATAAGAGTTTAGAATTTATTCATTCATCAGGTAGATTCTCTTTCAAGCCTCTTACAAGGGCTTGTTTGGGATATTACAGTATCACCAGGAAGTCAGCAGGGGGCACCTCAAACTCATCTTCTGCTAAATGGGGCTAAGCTCATTTTCAGAGCAGGCCTTTGACATGGGTCTAGAGTTATCTCTGAATGTGAAACCATCAGCAAAAAGATTAATGATGTTGCATATTCCAATCATTAACTAGGTCTCAAAGTTTTCTTTCATCTTCTACACAGATTTAAATTTTTAATTTTCTGTTTTGTTTTGAAAAAACGGGGAAACCACTTATAAATGAACATGAGTTAGAAATCCAGTGGGTTATTTGTGGGACATTCTTTTATGCTTTTGTGAGCTGTCTTCTAGCAAAGGCCTGCATCCTGCTCCCCCTCGGTTCCCCAGTTCCTCTGGGACACCATCTGGATAGTGTCTTCTGTTCTTTTTTTTTTTTTTTTTTGTCTTTCTGTTCTTTTTTCTTTTTTTTGTTTGTTTTGTTTTGTTTTTGTTTGTTTGTTTGTTTGAGACAGGGCCTCACTCTGTCATCCAAGTTGGAGTGTAGTGATGTGATCTCAGCTCACTGCGACCTCCACCTCCTGGGTTCAAGCAATTCTGAGGCCTGAGCCTCCCAAGTAGCTGGGATTACAGGCACCTGCCACCACGCCCAGCTAATTCTTGTATTTATAGTAGAGACGGGGTTTCATCATGTTGACCAGGCTGATCTCGACTCCTGACCTCAGGTGATCCATCTGCCTTGGCTCCTAAAGTTCTGAGATTACAGGCGGGAGCCACCGCACCAGACCATGCTCTTTTCTTTTCCCCTTACCATGAAGTCTTTTCCTGGATGCATCATTGCAATGCACTGGCTTTTTAAAAGCTTCTCTCTTCTTAAAAATTATTTTGAAATTTATCTTAATTTTATTCAGACAAATCTTTTAATGCTGATTATAAAATATTATTTCTTCCTTTCTCTTTATTTAGTTTTGTTTTTCTATTGTTTTTGGAAAGGGGAAGGGCATGAATGTCCCCAACTCAGGAAAACTGAAATCTTAAAATGTCTCCAGGTTATCTTACACTGTAACTTTATTGTCTGAAGCAGCTCTCCCCACATCCCACCACATTCTCAGATCCCAGAGCTGCGGACCTCAACTTCATCCTCACCTTCAGCAACACATCATCATCTCTGTTCAGAGCCAGTTTGTGCTACAATTTAGCAGACAGATGTGAGTGGGTAGTTGTGGGAAAGCCTTTTATGACAATTTTTAGTAAACATCTTGTTTTTCTCATTTAAAAAGTCAATGGATTTTAATTTTTTAAAATATTTATGACTGTATTTATACATTTTGTTTGTATTAGGTGTTTTAACATTAATTATAATTTTTACGATAAGGACAAGGTCTAACACAGTACTGATGTTCTTTAGAGCCCAAGTACACATTTCATTGTATTTTAGTTTAGCAAGAAAGCCACAAAATAAAAATCTACATTAAAATATATGTGTACAAAAAATCAGATTCCCAGCCTATTCCTGTTTGCAATTGCAGCAACATTAAAATGTAACACATCAAATACATTTTTTTCTTCTCTCCTGCGATTGCCAAAGAAAAAAAACATCTTATGATTTGTGGCTGCTGTTACTTAATCTTCCCTGAGTTTCATCTTCCTTCATCTGTGGAAGGGGGATATTATTATTGAGCACCTTTGTAATGATTAAACGCAGTAGAAGATGAAAAGTGCCCTGTGCAATCAGCAATCCTTCAATTAAAATAAGCTAGCTAGCTAGCTGGATGGCTGAATAATGCTTCCCTCCATCCACAGTTTCCAGTTGTTTCATTAGGTATGCACATTCAACTTTTTACTTAGGTCATTTAAAATGTGTCTCAGGGGCAACTGTCATGCTATAAAGATGCACTTTCGCTGAACGTTTATAAAATGCTTAGCTTCTTCTCACCTAACACTCTTAGTCTGTTACAAAGGAAATGTCAATTATGGAAAAAGTGAAGCCTTGAGCTACTGAAGGCCGGGTAATCTCGCTGAAGTTTGGATGAGTCGCTTCACTAATGCACATGCAGTCCTGACCCGGAGATCATGTGAGTTTCTGCGTTAGAAGGCAGGCACCTGATCGCTCCCAGCGCAGCCAATCAGGAGAGTGTGTTGCCACCACACCCACCTGCTCCGCACTTGCCCTGGGAGAGGAGCCAGCCTGTCTGCTTTTTTTTTTTTTTTTTTAACCAGGCTAAGCTGCTACGAATTAAGTCTTCCTGGAAACCTCTGCAACTCTAATGGATGTGCTAATGGCACAGTTCACTCCAAACTGGATTCATATTTAAATATTACATATCCTCAAACTCTTGAGTGCTTTGATTTTGTTACCTGGTTAGCCTGGGAAACCATTTTTAAAAATACGAGTATCAGACTTTCCCTTCGCAATTACATAGAATATCCTTGCAGTTCCCTGAAAGGCACAAAAGTGTAGTTTGGTTTGATTGTTTTATCAAAGGACATTTACGCATGAAAATAGGCTGCAGGAGTATTCTATATAAGACAGCAGGCATTTTTGCACGTCTGTTTATATGCCATTTACACCATGAACACATCAAATGCAATTGTACTCATCTTCTGTCATTTTTTAAAATTAGAGTTTATACATGATTTTTGGAGGTTGGCCACATGATAGTTATTCATCCCTTGCATGGTTTGTTCTGCCACTTTTGAAGTTCTGCGGAGTTTAATTTTTGGCAGGTTTCAAGATTCTCTACATACTTTGTAGGACAGAGTGAATATGCACAACGTATTGTGTAATAATCGCAATATAAGACAGTGTGCTGTGTTGTGGCAGGGAATACATCAACTTAATAATAGAACGAACTTTGTTGTGCAGAATAGCAACCTTTGAATTATCTGGGTATTATCAATTTTTTTTTCATTTTTCGAGAAAAACTTAAAAAGTGAGTCCAGTTTCTAAAAAGCCTTTCATTGTTCTAACCTACAAATGTGCATTGTGTGTTCGTGTGTGTGACAGAGAATGGGATGAGCAGAAGGAGACATTAAAACTATTCAGACCATGAATATAGTGGATTGGAGGTTCTGATTTGAGGAGCCAGTTTCTCAGCCATAAACTGAGAGGGGGTGGGGGATAGAGTTCATTGTCCTTTCTGGCTGTTATAAATCCCTTGTATTTAAGAAGATATTTAAAAGTATTCCAAGAATTTTTGGCAGAAAAGCACAGTATCCAATGTGATTTCTTTTCTAATTTTATGTGCATGCCTCTCACCCATTTAAAAATAGCTTTACTGTCCTATAATTTACATAATATATAATTCCATTTAAAGTGCACAATTCTATTGTTTTAGTATATTTACAGAGTTATGCAGCATCACAATAATGTAATCTAGAACATTGTCATCAACTCCCCCCAAATCTGTCTATTCTTCCCCTCCCCTATTAATTACCCAGCCCCAGGCAACCACTGATCTACTTTCGGTCTCTATAGATTTGTCTATTTGTGGACACTTTAAATGGAATCATACAATGTGTGTCTTTTGTGACTATCTTCTTTCACTTATCATAACTCAGGATGGCTTTAGATTATTTGACCTCAATATACTGCCTCTGAACATAAAATATTATCCTTGCATTCCTTGATGAGTTTGAGGATTGAGAATAATTTGCAAGAGGCAAAAATTAGAAACTAGTTAGAGCAAGTGGGCTTTTCTCCATCACATAAGCTGATCCATCTTGCCAATGTTAAAATACCAGATTGTACAAGCACAAGCTGGGACGTAATGTGAGTCCCCGCATCCCTACACTGACTTTGCGGGGGTGGGGGTGGGGGTGGGGAGCGGGGTGAGTGGGGAGGACTGCAAGTGATAAACAGGACTCATCAATGAGGGGTATATTAAAGTGCCGATCAAGTGTAATTTAACAGCTATACTTTCCCTCCTTGGAAAACAGGTGATGAATCTACATAAACCTGCATTTGGTGCTTAGCCAGGGGGCCCCGGGGAGAGTGGAACCCCTTAGGCTAAGCCAACAGGAGCCTAACAAAGCAACTTTTTCCATATGCCCTTTCCCCCTCTTCTGGCTGGCAGGGTTGATCCTCATTACCGTTTGCTCAAACGTTTGGAAATGAATTTAGGGCCCTCCCCCCAACTTATGATTTTATAGCCAATAGGTGATGAGGTTTATTTGCATATTTCCAGTCACATAAGCAGCCCTGGCGTGAAAACAGTGTCAGCCTCCATTCCATCTCTTCCTCCTCCTCAAGGGAAAGCTGCCCACTTCTAGCTGCCCTGCCCTTCCCTTAAAGAGCGACTTGCCGAGCGCCAGACCGCGGCTCCAGCCCTCTCCCGCCCGCAGCTCAGCCCGTCCAGCAGTCCGTCCGCGCCTTGCATCTCCTCCAGAGGGACGCGACCCGAGATGGAGAGCAAAGCCCTGCTCCTGCTGGCCCTGGCCATGTGGCTCCAGAGTCTGACCGCCTCCCGCGGAGGGGTGGCCGCCTCCGACCGTAAGTTTTGCACGCAATCTCCCCTACACCTACAGACCCGGCAGTGGCAGCTCAGACCCAGCAGTGGCAGCTGTCTCCCTAACTAAGGATGGGAAGGAGGAAGTTGGAAGGGGCTGCGGCTGCTCCCGGGGACTCTCCCAGCCTGGCCACTGGCCCCGAAAGGGTCCCTGGAGTGGGATCCAGGAGGGGCCGGGAGGCAATCTCCCCGTGATCGCGAAGCGGCGGCGCCCAGTCCCCACTTTTTCTCTCCCGGGTTCCCGCGCTGCCCCTTCCACGCTGGCTGGGACCGGGTCCCGGGCGCGGGCGCGCAGGCTCCGCCGGGAGTGTTCGGGGTTGTGGGGGGCGGGACGGCGGAGGCGGGAAGTAAGTGCCCGTCTGGCGGTGACCTGCTGTCACTTCCCTGCCGGAGGGGCCCTGGAATGAAAGGCGCTCGGGCCAAGGTGACCTCGGCTTGGCTTGGCTGGAGCTGCTGCTCAGCCCTCGCCCCGGGACGCGCGAGCCGACAATGGCCCCTTCTAGGGAAGCCAGGGCGCGGGGAGGCGTTCCGGTCATCTCAACCGCTCGGGACACGCTCGCCCTCGACGGGACCCCTCGCTCCGCTGTGGGAGTGGCAGTGGGTGTGGGGGTGGAGAAGGGACGCATGACGCAGAGTCCTGGGGACGCGGCGTCCCGTCCGCTATCGGGGGCCCAGGACTCTCTCCAGCTGCCAGGCTTGCACGCCCCTCTTTTCTTAGTGCCCCAGCGAGGGGCTGACCCTCCCGAAAACGTGGCGCAGCGACCAGAAATCTGTGGCCGCCAACTCGGGGGCTGCCTGGTCTGCACTTGGCCACCCTTCGTGTCCTGGGGCTGAGGCCAACTCCGGGCTCTCGGCGGCGCGGCTGGGAGCACGTGGGGTTGCCGGGCGCCCGCGGGCATGCAGTGGTTATCGCGGCCAGGGCGCCGCCCTCTCGCCGGGGTCCAGGCGTTCGAGGCCAGATGCCCGCAACGGAGGCAGCCTGTTTAATGCGAACCTTGATTCAGTTAACTTGTAACAGCAACACAAACAGCAGCTAAAGCTATTCGTAACAGGGGCCAGCGTTTGCTTTTTTCTTCCTTGCTGAAATTGCAATTAGGGCAGTGTCGCTTGGACGTGCTTTCAGGGGCCACGTCCCCAGCGATTCAAATTTGATTGCCGCTTAACATCTGTTTTATTTTGGCATTAATTTATGAAACAACATTTTTGTTAGGTTAAAAAAAAGTTGGCCAGGAGCAGCAGCTCACCAATGTAGTCCAAGCACTTTGGGAGGCCGAGGCCCGAGGATAGTTTGAGGCCAGGAGTTTGAGAGCAGCCTGGGAAACATAGGGAGACACCGTCTCTACAGAAAATACAAAAATTAGCCAGGCATGGTGGCATGCTCCTGTGGTTCCAGCTAGTCAGCAAGCTGAGAAGGGATCACTTGAGCCCGGGAGTACGAGGAGACTGCAGTGAGCTGCGATGGCCCCACTGCACTCCTTCCTGGGTGACAGGGAGACCCTGTCTAAAACAAACAAACAAAAAAAATTTGATTCCATCAAAGCAAAATTGGTTAAGACAAAAAAGTATCTTTTCTATTGGACCAGTTTGAAAACACTGTAGATTGGATGAGAAAGTCTTCAACATCTTATGTGGGAGTATGTTCCAAATGGTCTCTTCATCCAGACACTGGATGAAGCACTGACAAGATGGTAGAAGCCAACTCCAAATTCTTATTTCAGAAAGCACACCATAGAATAATGTTATTTTCATTGCAAAACAAGCACAGAAATATGTCAGCACATTCAAGTTTTTGCTAGGCTCCCTTAGAGGTTCGAGACTGTAAATTTTTGGGAGTCAGTGTCACTTCTCTGGGTTTAGCTTCCTCAACTCCGAAATGATGAGTTTGGATGAGGCCAATGTTCTCTGAGGCCACTGTAACTCTTAATTCTTTGATTTAAGTGGACACTTACATGAGTAATTAGTTTAACTGAGTTTTAGCCAACACATGTTTTCCTGGCTGTAAATGCATTAAGGAAGGATTATTTCAAAGTAGACTTGAAACAACTCCCTCTCATCCCTTCTACTTTCACTCTACTCATCCTATAATATCATGCCTCTCCCATCACTGCAAATTTCTGCCTCTTTCTCCTCCAAATGCATTTATCTAGGAAGGTAAGAATTTCAGGGTGAGAAAAATGTCACCATGGTAAGGTCCTGGTAGCAGCGCAGCACCTACTCTGGGCTCTTGAGTTTACTTATTCAGTCTGCATTCTCTCTAAGAAGAATGTGAGGATAAGAGGCACTGCCCTCAGGCACTTTGTCCTGGGAGCCACCACCATCTCTGCCTGTCCCCAATTAGGAAATGGGAAGAGCTAAGGAAAGGGAGCGTATGATCAGTGCTTAGCGGCTGCAGTTCTATTTGCCTGGCCTTTGTGAATTTCCAGGCTATCTTTTGAGTTGAACGTGATGGCAAAGGAGAGCAAAATAGCAGATGTCACTGGAGGAGAGCTCAGCGAGGGAGTGATTGATTAATAGCTGTATTGAAAGGTGGGAGTCAGGTACGGGGGAAGAGTTGCAATGGAAAATTTTCACTTTCTTTCAGCAGCTTATTTTTAACTCAGCTCTCTATTCTTGCTTTATTATGGAGGAAAAATCGGGTCATACAGTTTACTGCCTTTCTTATGCCAGATTGCTCAAGAAAGTGCCTTTCAACTTACAACATTTTGCTGCTAGTTTGTTCTGTGAGCACCACAAAGTCTTTAAATATGAAGAATTTCTAGCCATCAAAATGATGCTTGGTGATGATTTTGGATCACAAAGTATAAGGAAAATATTCAAGACATGAGTATCATTATTTTTCAGGTCTGGATGAAGAGGCCATTTGGATTTACTCATAATGTAAATTGCAACTTTTATGGCAATATAAACAGCAAAAACACTTTTCGGTGTAAAGCTTTGGGAGCATTTATCCATTAAATGAGTTTGTCACCACAGTGAACTAAATACCTTTTATTAACAGAGACTTTCTAACCTGGGAGTAAAGTCTTAGTCACAGTGCTTTTGTCACATTCTGCCTTTGCAAAAGGTGAAGGCTCTGTTAGTTTCTGAAGGAGTAACAGAACAGTGTTCCAACTTACTCAGAGGCTAAGAGTTTGAAATTTACTCTGAACAATGTCTGTTTATTAGACTGCATAACTGCACTTTGCTGTCCTGTGGCCATTTTGAGATTGTGTGCATCGACGCTGTTTAGGTACTCAACAAATGTTACTTCGTATAAATATCTGCTATAAAGTAATGGATTATCTTACTTAGGTGATATAAATTCTGCTGGAAGTAAGCCCATTAAACTTGTGTCAATTCTCTTTTTGCTCGTCCCAGTCCCAGTCTGTGCTCTCAGAATGATCAAATGCTATCTAAGTAGTTTGGTGATTTTGACTTCTTGAATGAATAAAAGAAAATGTCTCCCATCATTATTTGCCAGAACAGAACAAAGATGACCCAGATGGTGTGGCCATACTTTGTCTAATCCAGCCACCATGTTCACAGTACTCAATCCCCTTTTCTGTATGCGCTCATCCGTGTTTTCATAAATGTTGAAGTCTCTTTCTATGCAGTCAGGTAGGGGTAATCCCATTCTGGCTTGGAGTAATCTGAGTATAATGCAGAAGTTTAGAGAAGCTTTTAAGTAGCATGAAAAGTCAGATGCTTTTGGAAGGATGGTGTTGAATGTAGGTCAATGGATCTGCATTTAGAGATCATCAATAGCCCTTCATTTGAGATACAGCTATCATGACATTAACGATGTACTTTTGAAAAAAAATTGGTTGTGGAATTAATTATGGTGAAAAATAGTGTTGGACTTAGCACTTACATTTTAACTAAAAAGAATCGCATCCCAGTCTTTATCCAGGCTTCCCTCCAATAAAACAATTCTTAGCAAAGTAATCATGGACTTTCACTGTGCAAGTCTGAGACAACTGGAAGTGTCCAGTTGCCATCTTTAGCAACAAGAAAGTATTCTCAGATTAACCATGTAAACATTTTGTATTTCACTTTTAAAAATCTTGACTTAAATATGCCTATGTGATGACACTCAACCAAATTATTCCATTAACTAGTCCACAAGATCCCATGGAATAATGATGGCTTACACTTGTTCACACTTGATGGTCTAATTCAACTGGTTAATTTTAACATACATCTGTGAACCTATTTTTTAACCTGTCTCTTCAGTAGTGTGGAAGGTGAGCCCTAATATTAAAGAAAATTCAATGTAAGATTCAGGTGATACATATAGGACTATTTTTTACTATTCCAATAATAAAACAATTTTTATAAAAAGTAAACCTGCTTGTTTGATAAAGCATTGTTGAAATTGGAATATCTGACCAGACTAATGAATTCAGTCTGATCATGATATTGATGTTTTTCTTCATCAAATCAACCAGATCAGTAATTCAGTTTGTTCTTTGATATCCTACAGACACTGCCTGAGTCAATAACTATGACCATCAGTCTCAAAGAGCAAATGAATTACTGAGGAAGCTCTGTAGGAGTGAGAGAAAAGGGGAGAGAGAGAGAGAGAGAAAGGGGTGGAGAGATAAAGGGAGAGGAGAAATTCCAAAGATAATTACATTATCTTTGAGCTCTTGTACCTCATGTCATTGCATAAATATTAATCTTACTTATGTGATAACTTTGATCTGCCTTTAGAGCACCATCTGTTGCTTTCCTGGAATGCTCAGTGCTTGTGTCTTTCTAGCAACAAGAATTCCCACTCTTCCCCTCTATACATTTATCTTTCTCTATGTGCTTTAACCTTTCAACCTAATTTTCTCTCTGTGAGTTATTATGTATGTTAGAATAAATTGTCTTTGTTTACACACTCAGATTTGTAGTTATTTATTTAGGAATTTAGGAATAAAGATTATATAGTCAGGAAAGGCATAATTTATAACTTATTACCCAAAACTTTCCCTGAAATGATTAATATGGACATTTCTGATGGGCCTGATTGGCAGGTGGTACGGAAACACTAAGTCGAACTCAGGATGGAAGTCCTTCCCTTCCTCCCTCTCTCCCCACCTCCTGTACTCCTTCTCTTTCTCAATTCTAAGGTGGCCTTAATTTCTAAGGGACAAGGTAAAAGACAGTCTAGTTGGATGAGTGCAGTCACTAATGTTATTTCCATGTGTGGAAAATAATAGTTTCCTTAGTAACAGTTGCATCAAATCAGTTCATCTGCCACCCAATAGCAATCACAGTGTGCACTGAGACAACTAAATATACTGACTGCCCTACAGCCAGGGTCCCTCCTCCCACCCATCTCTACATGGTCTAAGTCAGTTGCCAGAGAGCTGATTGAGGTTTTGGAAGCACATTCATCTTTAGGACACCAAGACATCCTCGGCGGGCTGCAGACACAGGTAGTGTGAAAATGATCAGAACATCGAAGAAAAGGAAAGTTTGACTAAGTGCCAGTAAGATTTATGATTTCATATCTGACATAGAATTGAAACCATCCCATAGCTCATAGAGTGGCACTATTTTCCTGTCAAATTAAAATAATTTCCTTTAAAAGTGAAATCAAAGTCTCCAAATACAAATATCCTAGAGAATGTGTAAATTTCATATTTTTCTTTAAATGCTCTGAACCCAACAGAGGGAAATTGGAGCTGTCAGTGAGCCATACATGCAATCTGCTATAGGATCTATGGATTGAATAGACTTTTTTTCATACAACTATACAAAGGCAGTCTTAGTCATTTCAAAGAAAATTTGTGGTAATTTCAAAACCACCAGCAATTCCAGGGACACCAAGTTGCATAATTCTAGGGGAAAGTGAACTAAAAGTGAATGGCAGCCTCTGGGTTGTACTGAGCAATATTCTTAAAATATCAATTTGGCAAATAGGTGGTAAGCTAGATTTGTCTGCCAGGTTGTTCAGATCATCTCTGCTTTAAAAAGATTGATAATCGAATAAGTTAAAATAAGACTAGAGAGGAGGTATGAGCTATTTAAGGTGGAAAGATGTGGGAGAGCGTAAAATTAACTTAGTTTTAAATTTTCTGAAGCACTTTTTAACAGGAAAAGAAGTTCTTGGGCACTAAAAGCAGAATTATATTAAGAGTACTTCATGCTCTTTTCCATTATTAGAGAAATAGTAAAGCTACCGGAGTGCTTTCTGGTTGGGAAGGAAGAAGATGACCAACATTTTCAAATAAAGATGAAAAATAGAGCATATTCTTGGTGGCTGGATGTACTTATGTGCAGTTTTACTATATGCAAATAAAAAGAGCTTTAAAGATCAGTTTAGCACAGATTCTTATTTGAATAAACGATCTTAGAGTGTTTACCCATTGTAACAAAACTCCTTTTCTCGTAATTAGAATCATTAAGAAATTGCTCCATTTTAGATGATGGAAGTGTGTGTGCACGTGTGTGTGTATGTGTGTGTAATCAACTCATTGCATATTTCTTAAACCACATACTGTTTAAGGAATTTTGGGAAATAATTACTCAAAAGGAAAATGTTGGCCAGTCCTCAGATAATTAGACAAGGCTGATTCAAATGCCTGTACTTTCACTGTTGTTACTATGACACTCTTATTTTTATCCTTGGCTTGACTTCTGCAGTTATTTTGAATTTATAGATTTTCACATTTTGAGTTGAAAAAAAGAGCAAATTTAGATTAAGAAATGAGAAATACTCCTAGCAGCCTCATTAATCTCCCGAAAGTTTTGAATGGCGAAATCTAAAATCTACAAGTTATTACCTTCTTATAGTAAATAGGTAGGTTTTACTTATTTATTTTACTTTTTTACTTGAAAAGGAATTAAGTGAGTTCCCTTAATATAACTTCCCTTTGATTGTGCTCTGCTTTGTGAAGTCTGATTTTATTTGCAATGTAATTTACTTCAACTATTCACCGTACCCCATGAAGATTTAGTAGCAATTATCAACATTGTCCTTAGCTTAAAAAACTAGGTTGCCTTTCTCTTCTTACCCAGTTTGGAATTAACTATGAAGAACCACAGTGAACCCTTTCGACAACAACTTTTGCTGTGGTTTTCAAGTTTTGCCTTTGTGTAGAAGATTGCAATGACTTAGTAGGCAAAGAAATATTTGGGAAGAGAATTAATTATGGCTCATACCTAGCATGAATATTTCTGAACAACCTGCTAAATGATTTCTCAGAACATTTTGAAGTATATCTTGCCATAGAGGTGGGAACAATTTCACACAAAAGCTTCCTCATGCTTTCAATTTTCTTTTAAAAATGTCTTTTAAATTATTTTATTAATAATAGAGGCCAGGCCCAATGGCTCACACCTGTAATCCCAGCACTTTAGGAGGCTGAGGTAGGCAAATCACTTAAGGCCAGGAGTTCGAGACCAGCCTGGCCAACATGGTGAAACCTCATCTCTATTAAAAATATAAAAATTAGCTGGGCCCGGTGGCTCATACCTGTAATCTCAGCACTTTAGGAGGCCGAGGCAGGTGGATCACTTGAGCCCAGGAGATAGAGACCACCCCGGGCAACATGGCAAAACTTCGTCTCTACAAGAAATACAAATTAGCCTGGTGTGGTAGCACATGCCTGTGGTCCCAGCTACTCAGGAAGCTGAAGTGGGAGGATCACTTGAGGGTGAGGCTGCGGTGAGCCAAGATCACATCACTGCACTCCTTTGGTCTGGACCAGAGAATGAGACTCTTTCAAAACAACAACAATAACAACAAAAATCCACAAATAGTGGAACTACAGCACACAAGATCCATGCATGAGTCGATGTTCTCTAGAAAAGCAAGCTTCAAAGTAGAACTCAGAGACCTGGTTCTGGTCCTCACTCTCCCACTAATAGTAGGATAACCTCCACCAAGTCACTTAAATTCATTCCTTGACAGAAGATTGAATTAACTAAGGAATCTCCAAATAGCAGTTCACATACTTGAAATCATGAACGTATACACACACACGCTGACTGAGGAGAGCTACAGGAGAGGCTAGAAGACTTGTGACAATCTTGGCTCAGAGTTAAGGTTGTCTCTCTGTCAACTTTGATCAATGTTGGAGGATCTGTTGCTCTCTTGAAATCCACATTTGTTTTTGAAAACAATTTAGAAACAAAAATAGCATCAGCGATGGTTGCCTGTGAACGTAAAACATACCATTCCAACAAATAAAACCAAGCAACTCTCCAGTTAACTTCATACCCAATTTTTTCTTTACAGGCAGAAGAGATTTTATAGACATTGAAAGTAAATTTGCACTAAGGACCCCTGAAGACACAGCTGAGGACACTTGCCACCTCATTCCAGGAGTAGCAGAGTCTGTGGCTACCTGCCACTTCAATCACAGCAGCAAAACGTTCGTGGTGATCCACGGCTGGACGGTAAGGGAGGCTCTCTTGGGAAGACTGGATTGGGGTTGACCAGATATCCTGATGGCCCTGCCCTAGTTGTTGGGGACCCAGTGATGAGTCCACACCCCATATCTCTCATGGCTCTCCTTTACACTTGAATACAGTTCTGGCTCAGGTGGGATCTGAAGCCACAGGTTCATGAGAACTCCCCCCTAGGCACTGCCAGCCTTCACTGTAACACTGTAACTGGTTGATGCCCTTGAGCCAGAGCTTCCTGGGAGGTGGGAAAAGGATGCTCTGCCCAGCCACAGAGCAGAAGCTAGGTGATTGCTGTGGGGAACTGGTGGAATCCTGGCATGATCCTGCATCATCCAGCACATTGCCAGGAAAACCTTTCTAAAGAAGAAAGTCTGGAAGAGTGAGGAGAGGCCTGGAGTGCAGTGGAGTGAGGAAGTATGGGTTCTGTTCTGGCTTTGCCATTCTCCAGCTCTGCGCTGTGGGTCAAGTCACTCGTCATCTCTGGGCCTCCATTTACTGATCCATAAAGCAGAAGTTGGCCTAGATATACCTAAGGACACTCTACTTCCAGAATTTTCCAGTTGTAAACTTTAGGGAGCTTTTATAGAAATTAAACAAAAAGAGCTGGGCAGGGAACTGACATGCCAGATGATTAGAAAAAGTGAAAGTGTGATTAAATTTACTTTTAAAAAATATCGATGTCTCCTCTCTAAATATGTCACAGTCACTTTACATTATGTAGTCCTTGCTTAGTTTGTTTTAAAATTTTTCAATCCCGAGTAGATTGTGTCATTTATTTAAAAGGATTTATGTAAAATGGATTGCTAAAGATATATTATCTATCCATTATGTCAGAGCTCGTGAATATTATAATACTAATTTCTAGTGAGAAGAACTAGCTAAAAATAACATTCATCTAGTCCACATTTCTTTTCCCACATAATTTAAATGCCTTTGTTACTGACTGAAGAGAAAAATCGCTATAATTTTTACAGAAGACTACTACTAACAGAATTCACACCGATGTTTAATAAAATATACCCATTTACCAGTGTTAACATAGTAAATTCAGTATTTTATGATAAAAGCTCAATTTCCTAAATATAAATCCTTTTATATTTTAATAAGTGTAAGTAGGAAAAAAAAAGTTTTTTTTTTTGAGATGGAGTCTTCCTTTGTTGCCCAGGCTGGAGTGCAGTGGCTGATCTCGGCTCACTGCAACCTCCGCCTCCGGGTTCAAGCAATTCTCCTGCCTCAGCCTCCCAAGTAGCTGGGACTACAGGTGCCTGCCACCACACCTGGCTAATTTTGTATTTTTAGTAGAAGTGGAGTTTCACCCTGTTGGCCAAGCTGGTCTTGAACTCCTGACCTCAAATGATCCACCCACCTCGGCCTCCCAAAGTGTTGGGATTATAGGCATGAGCCACTGTGTCTGGCCCAGAAAAAGGAATCTGTAGAGGCACTCTGGTTACATACAGAACTTAGCTTTGAATACTTTTCAAAAAATTTGAGCTTAATAAACACATTTATACAACAGAAATAAATTTAATATCTCAGGCATGTCGATCTTATCCCTGAAAGACTTGGGAAGTTGTGGAAAAACATGTTTCTTTTTTATGCTAAGATGACATGACCAACCCAATATCAACAGATGGTGCCACTTCCTATCATTGGTCCTACAGCCCCACTAAGCCTACCTGTATCTTTCATATCCTACATCCTGATATTTTGAGTGCCTGAGCCCAGAGACTGGTGTCTGGCTGTGGGACTGAGCTGGGTCTGTGCAAGAACTAAGCCAGCCATGCTGATCTTGGCTTATCTCAGTGAACTCACTGGCAGGGTCAGGTGGCCCACCTGGTACAGGTGGCAGGGAGGGCTTCAGTTCAACTACGTGTCTGAAAACCAAAGATTTAAAACATGGTAATTATTGAATATCAGAAGAAAAGCTCAGACTGAAAGGACTTAGAAAATAAGACCCTTTTTGAATTGAGGAAGGTGAGTACTTAGATTTTTCACTCACTTTGTTTGGAGTTACTTCCATCAGTATTTTATGTTAATCAGAAATAAAGGATTCAATTAGTTGGTGTGCAGTTAATAAAAGTGTCAGCCACTGTAGGAGTAAGTTGGATGGCTAGCCCTTTTAAATTGCTTAATTTAGAAACACTGAGCTGGGCACGGTGGCTCACGCCTATAATACCAGCACTTTGGGAGGCCAAGGCCGGCAGATCACTGGAGGCCAGGAGTTCAAGACCAGCCTGGCCAACATGGTGAAACCACATCTCTACTAAAAAAAAGAATGCAAGAAAATTAGCCAGGTGTGGTGGTGTGTGCATAGTAGTCCCAGCTACTCAGGAGGTGGAGGCAGGAGAATCACTTGATCCAAGGAGGCAGAGGTTGCAGTGAGCTGAGATTGTGCCATTGCACCCTACCCTGGGTGAGACAGTGAGACTCTTCCAAGAAAAAAAAAAAAAAAAAAAAGGACAAGAAAAGAAAGAAAGAAATGCTGGTAATACAGAAAAACTTATAATGGGGCCTAGAGTAAACCAAGATTTTCTTGCTTTATCTGAAAAAGGCTGACTGGGGACTCAAGGGCACAGACTAAGGGAGGTGAGGAGGCTCTCTAGTTGTGTCATGAGAGACTCAAAAGAAACCTTAGCATGCAGCATGCATGTGATGCATTCCAACCTGTTGCTTAGATACAGCTATCCTGGAGCTTTGCCACTTGCTTGGATGTCACTGGCTTTAAGTACAGGGTTCCCATTGTGAAGTTGGAGAGCCTGGCTAAAACAGGGAGCGATGAACACTACATTCTGAAGAAATGACACCTTATCTTGATCCTGAAAGTCAACTACAAAGGGTACCCAACACCCCAACCTTGAGAAGGCGAGTGAGATAGGTAGAGAGGAGAAGGTGAGTGGGATAGGACCGATTCCTCAGGGTTCTGTTCCCAGGCAGAAGCTCCTGCTAGTTTCCTCAGAGACCCATTTCGTATTCAGACCAATTTTTCCTTCTAATAGTATAAATGATCAAAAGTTTACTGAATGTCTAAAATATACTTTTAAAATGGAAAGCATGGTGAACTCCAATCTGCTGTTCCTCAACTGAACACATCCCTTCCTGCTGTACTTAGATCTGCTTTGGAAGGGACAGAGCTGTCTCTGAACACTCTCTGGTATTTGATTTTTCTATCTGTGCCAGTGGACTTCCAAGTTTATTTTTTCCATCTCATGCAGGTGTATTAGGCTGATGTATCTAAGACAAGTGGTAGGTGGGTATTTTAAGCAAACCTGTGTCATTGTCTTCAGGTAACAGGAATGTATGAGAGTTGGGTGCCAAAACTTGTGGCCGCCCTGTACAAGAGAGAACCAGACTCCAACGTCATTGTGGTGGACTGGCTGTCACGGGCTCAGCAACATTACCCAGTGTCCGCGGGCTACACCAAGCTGGTGGGACAAGATGTGGCCAGGTTTATCAACTGGATGGAGGTAAGACTGCGAGAGGAAGACTTATGTGTCCAAAACAGTGTTGTTGACTGGAGCCAGACAAATGGCTGTTCTTTCTTCCTTTTCTCTTAGATATAAATATTTTCTAGGGGCAATTCAAAACTTCAGAATGAGCATGGGTATTATTTTATAGCCAAAAGCAACATTAGGATAAGAACAGACAATAAGGCCAATAAATAGTCCTGCCCTGCTCTACTGTTTGATATTTTCATAGTGAATAGACCTGCTGAGATCAAGAACTAAGTGGGCCCAACAGACAA
Source organism: Cacajao melanocephalus (assembly GCA_963573385.1). Classification (NCBI taxonomy): domain Eukaryota; kingdom Metazoa; phylum Chordata; class Mammalia; order Primates; family Pitheciidae; genus Cacajao; species Cacajao melanocephalus. The sequence continues at coordinate 21,012 of CAUYLG010023094.1, forward strand.
AAGTTTGTGATTTCAGGACAGAGGAAAGATGTCATGTCCTGCCAAATCCTTCCCTACCAGTTGGCTGGCCTGTGGACATTTTATCCTCGTCTCGATATACCGATCTCTTTCATGAAAACATTATTAGTATTTATTTTTTAGTGTGGAATAAGGATGAGTATTTTTGTTGAGCATTAGAAAGTGATGTAATTGAGCTAGAAAGATGTTGGAAGGGAAAGTGCATAGGATAGAAGGGAACTGAGGTCTAGAGTTCTGACTTAGCTGCAAGAGATCCACTTTTTCAGACCATCCCCTAAAAAGTACCTCTGAAAGTTATGCTGGGGTTGGAAAGAAGCGAATACTCTGACAGAGGCAAATTATTTTAACCAGGTAGGTGGAAGTAAAAAATAAGCTGTATTTATTAGACTGACCATCAAAGGACAAAAGTTCTTTTCTTGGCTCTTCTGCTGACCAGGCAAATGAACGAGGGAAAATGGGATCACCTTTCTGGGGCTCAGGCTTCTCTCCAGTTAAATGAGGGGCTAGACCATGTGTCTCTGATCCCTTCTACTGCAGTGTTTCCTGAGTCTGTCATTGCTTGGCTAACCTTCAATGATAAAGTGATACAGGTATTTAGAGTAGGGAATAATGGGAAAATACATACCCATATACTACATATACAAACATATACACATACACATGCATGTGTATGTGTATATGTTTGTACATATAGTATATGTTTATATATGCAAATACATATACAAATATGTATAGATATATTACATAATAAATAATACTACTTCAGATGCTTGGGAAAACTTTGTAATTTAAATCTGTTATTAAAGAAAGAGAAAATCTATACTGGATTTGTTTATGGAAAAGTAAAAAAAAAAAAAGAAAATGGCAACACTAGGGAATATTTTCTCTCTTACCTGTAACACAAAATTAAAATAAGTAGAATTAGTTTTCAGTATTTCCTATATTTTGAAAACAATATTTATATTCATTTTGCTTCTTTAAGTTTTTATTTTTGGCAGAACTATAAGAACCTTCATTTTCTTTTTCTCTTCCAAAGGAGGAGTTTAACTACCCTCTGGACAATGTCCATCTCTTGGGATACAGCCTTGGAGCTCATGCTGCTGGCATTGCAGGAAGTCTGACCAATAAGAAAGTCAACAGAATTACGGGTAATTAAGCAATGTCATTGGTCTTATTATAAGAGTGGAGAAGACTGTCATTCTGACAGAGAATCAGAACAAATTTTCTTAAATCCCCACACATGTGTAGTGTTCTTCCAGTAGCTATGCCCAGCACTTGATTATCTCATTGTAGGGCTCTTTATTACGGATAAAAAAACATACAGATGCTCTGACAGGCTTACCGTCCACTGGCAACAGCACAGAAATAAAGCAGAATTATACACAATGCCTGCAAATTTCTCTGGAAGCATTTTTGCCCTCTCTCAGCTCTGTGTTTCAGTAGTGTAATGCACATCTGTACTGGGAGACAAGAAAAAGGACCAATTTCAAAGGCCACTTGGAAAGAATCTGCACAAAGGTGTGGCATCCACACAGAGACAAATAACCCACTTCTGTTTATACATCTTCTCAACAGATTCAGAAATAATCTACAAAAGGAAATCCAGCCATCCTGAGTGAAAATCACCGTATAAGGCTAGTTTAAGAGACTCAAATTCATTTTGGAAGGAGCCAAGCCTCCTTTTATGACTCTCTAGTTATATAAAGATCCAGTGACTACAGAATAGGAGCTAATAAGAATCTAAATAGCCGCCAGTACATTCAAATGATGAGCAGTGACTTGCTAATGTCATATGAATGGAGATTTAAAGATCTGTGGGCCTGTTTTTTCCCTTTTAAGGCCTCGATCCAGCTGGACCTAACTTTGAGTATGCAGAAGCCCCAAGTCGCCTTTCTCCTGATGATGCAGATTTTGTAGACGTCTTACATACATTCACTAGAGGGTCCCCTGGCCGAAGCATTGGAATCCAGAAACCAGTTGGGCATGTTGACATTTACCCAAATGGAGGTACTTTTCAGCCAGGATGTAACATTGGAGAAGCTATTCGTGTGATTGCAGAGAGAGGCCTTGGAGGTAAGTATGATTTAGAAGAGAATTAGACTGAGTCTTATCCTTAAGCCTTATTGACCCAATGTCCTACTCAGTAGCTGCAAAGTATGTAGTTTTCATATGCACATTTGGCCAAATTATGTTTCTGAAGAATTCTGCAGTGTTCAACATGACTACCTTAGAGCCAGGCAAATAGCCATTTATCTTTTATGTATTATATTGTAGACTACATTGAGAAGTGCACTTATAGTAGCAAGAGAAAAGGTGAGATTTAGACAGGAAAACTCCTCTGACCTCAATAATGGCATCATAAAATGCTATCTGGCCACATGTTGTCATACCTTGAATGTAGTTGCAAAGCCAATGGAAGGATTTTAAAAGTTATTGAAATGAGAAGAGATGTTAATTAGTATAAATCTTCCAAAATTTTCAGAAGAAAACATAATTCAATATTAGCTTAGTATTTACTTTAATAATCATGTTAGCTTGTGTTACATTTATGATTTTTTTTTTTTTAGATAGAGGCTTGTTCTATTGCCCAAGCTGGAGCACAGTGGCACAATCACAGTTCAGTGTGGCCTTGAACTTCTAGGCTCAAGCGATCATCCTGCCATAGCCTTCCAAGTATTTGGAACTAAGGCACACACCACCATGACTAGCTAATGTTTTTATTTTTTGTAGAAAATTGGGTCTTGCTATGTTGCCCTGGCTAGTCTCAAACTCCTGGCCTCGAGTGATCCTCCTGTCTCAGCCTCCCAAAGTTCTGGGATTATAGATGTGAACCACCATGCCCAGTTTATGATTTATTTTTAAGCCCTTTGCATACCTATGGACACTGGGACCTCCCTAGGATATTCTTATTTTTGTGCACGTTATAAATCTTAGAGCATGTTGTTACTATTTTCAATTGTCTTAAAAACTTGTAAGAAATTCATTCTTCTAGCATTGCTGATTATTTCTATGGTTCATCTGATGTAAAAGATGGTTAGTAGGGGCAGAATCTTCAATTATACATAATATCAATGACAGAATACAATTCATTTAACAATTATGCCCTTAAGATGTGGTTTCTAGAAATACGGATTGTCCTTGACTTATAATTTTCCAATTTTATGATTGGGCTGTAACCTCATTATAAGTTGAGAAGCATGTGTATGTATATATGATGGTTCAACTTAAAACTTTTTGACATTATGATGGGTTTTGGGGCATTAAGTGCATTTTGACTCACAATATTTTTGACTTATGACGAATTTATTTTAAGGTAAGGGGCATGTATATGTTTCTAGAAGCACCTAGAAGTGTTAGACCCTTTCAATATAAGAGAAGGATGAGATAAACGAGGAAATCAACCTCTACCTTGGAGGCTTATTATGGCTTCATAAACATACTCATAAATGTAAGAAGCACAAAAGTCAAAAATTCCCTGTGAACTTGTAATTTTCACTGTCTTGGAGGTGGGGAGGGCAGCTACCATCAAGAATATCTGCTGAAATAGGGCCTACAATCATAAATGCACAGGACTATATCCTGAGTCATTTCATCCTAATGCCACATCTAACCTATTTTAGACACGCCAAGTGAAACATTCATTGTGGATTTCTGCAAAGATATAATCTTTGTGTCTCTTTTTACGCAGATGTGGACCAGCTAGTGAAGTGCTCCCATGAGCGTTCCATTCATCTCTTCATTGACTCCCTGCTGAATGAAGAAAATCCAAGTAAGGCCTACCGGTGCAGTTCCAAGGAAGCCTTTGAGAAAGGGCTCTGCCTGAGTTGTAGAAAGAACCGCTGCAACAATCTGGGCTATGAGATCAACAAAGTCAGAGCCAAAAGAAGCAGCAAAATGTACCTGAAGACTCGTTCTCAGATGCCCTACAAAGGTAGGCTGGAGACTGCTGGAGATAAGGAAATCAAGGAGTCCTATTTTTATCATGCTCACTGCATCACATGTACTGATTCTGTCCACTGGAACAGAGATAATGACTGATACTTCTAAACCCTGAGCCCTCACTGGTGTTTCTGTTGATGGGGCGTTGCACTGATCCATTTGACTGCGGTTCCTAATTCCCATTGCCAGCAAGGCCCCAGTACTCAGCCTGGGATTCACAGCCTTGCTCACTGCCCTCCCCTGTAACGGTGGCCATTAGCATGGCTAGACTATCAGCACGGGGCTCAGAGCTCATTTGGAACCATCTACCTGGGGTCAACAAACCCTTGAGGCAAATCCAGCCTACTTCCTGCTTTTGTCATAGTATTTTTTTAATTTTTAACTTTTATTTTAAGTTCAGGGGTATGTATGCAGGTTTGCTAGATAGGTAAACTCGTGTCATGGGAATTTGTTGTCCAGATTATTTCATCACCCAGATATTAAGCCTACTACCCATTAGTTATTTTTCCCAAAGCTCTACCTCCTCCCACCCTCTGGGAGGCCCCAGTGTCTGTTGTTACCCTCTATGTGACCAGGCAAAGTTTTATTAGGACTCGGCCACACACATTCATGACCGTATTGTCAAAGGCTGCTTTCCTGCCACCATAACAGAGTTGATAGCCCACAGAGACTAAAATATTTCCTCCCTGGCCCTTTACAGAAAGTTCACGACTTAACATGAAGGCAAGAACCATCTGTCTTTTTATTTATTTTGAGATGAAGTCTGACTCCATCTCCCAGGCTGGAGTAGAGGGGCACAATCCTGGCTCACCACAGCCTCCACCTCCAAGGTTCAAGTGATTCTCCTGCCTCAGCCTCCTGAGTAGCTAGGACTACAGGCACATGCCACCACGCCTGGCTAATTTCTTTTATTTCTGTAGACAAGGGGTTTCACCATGCTGGCCAGGCTCATCTCGAGCTGCTGATCTCATGTGATCTGCCCTCCTTGGCCTCATCTGTCTTCTTCAGTGCAACTATTCCTAGAAGGCAAGAATATCTCACGCCTTCTAAGATATTGCCATTTCGTCAGGAGTTTGTTTCACACTTGAATGTCAAGTTTGGCCTCCTGCTTAGAGCCAAACCTAAAGAAATGGTGGAAAAATGGGAGAGGACAACCTTAGTAGCTGTGGGGTTTTGTTGTTTTTCTGTTTGTTTTTTGCTTATTATCTGGCTACTGTTTAATTATGAAAAGAGATGGCTCTAAACAAAATAGAAATTGTTATCAGAAGTTCAAAACAACTTTTATTGAAAATGTTTTCACCTGGACAAGAGTCTAAAGCAGCATAAAAGTAGAGTTTGTTATATTCTAAACCATCAGTCTTAAGAGACCTGTGTCTCAGCTTAAGAGAAAGTACATTTAATAGTACACAAATAAGAAAAAATATCTGACCTAGGATGGTGGGATACAGAAGAAAAAACATTCCAAGAACTCTTTTTCTTTCTTCAGACAGAGTCTTACTCTGTTGCCCAGGCTAGAGTGCAGTGGCTCGATCTTGGCTCACTGCAACATTGCCTCCCAGGTTCAAGCAATTCTCTTGCCTTAGCCTCCTAAGCAGCTGGGATTATAGGCACCTGCCACCATGCCCAGCTAATTTTTGTTTTGTTTTTTTTTTTTCAGTAGAAATGGGGTTTTAACATGTTGGCCAGGCCAGTCTCAAACTCCTTACCTTAGGTAATTCACCTGCCACTGCCTCCTAAAGTGCTGGGATTACAGGCATGAGCCACCATGCCTGGCCTCCAAGAACTCTTTTCCCCGCCTCATCGTGGTTGTATTTTAGTCCTGCTGCCTTTCTTTTTAACCTCTCCCCAGGCCCATTTGCTCAGGGTTTTTGGTAGAGACCAGAGGAGGACCAGGGAGGAGATATAGAAGTTCAAGTACCTGCTTCCAGAGACTGTCCCTACTGCCGAATACTTTAGGAGCTGGCTTTATAAGGCAGTCCTTGTGGCCTCACAGAGGCTCAATAAGTGTTTTTTTTTTTTTAAATTTTATTTCCATAGGTTATTGGGGAAAAGGTGGTATTTTGTTACATGAGTAAGCTCTTTAGTGGTGATTTGTGAGATTTTGGTGTGCCCATCACGGAATGAAAAAAAAAATCAATGAAATAAGTTCTATGCTGCACCTACTAGATCCCTATTCTGCACTAGATGGTGGAGGAATTAAGGGGTGGGCATCATCCTCTGACTGGAAGTCTGCTTACAGTCAGGGTGGAAGGAAATACTCATGAAACAAACACGGTGACATACAGTGACACAGAAGCAAATGCCGAATATGCTTGGTCCAGATGCTAAGGGACAAGATGGGCATGGATGGTAGAGTTCATAGAAAAAGCATGATGGATGTTTTGGCCTTCTGATTTGATCTCCTGAGGACCCCATCAAGAATTGCTACTTCCCAGTGTGGCTTGGCAATTCAGACATATTTGGGGTTTTGTTTGTTTGTTTTTTTGAGATAGGGTCTTACTCTGTTGCCCAAGTTGGAGTGCAGTGGTGTGATCTTGGTTCACTGCAACCTCCACCTCCTGTGTTCAAGCGATTCTCCTGCTTCAGTCTCCCAAGTAGCTGGGATTACAGGCACCCATCACTACACCTGGCTAATTTTTGTATTTTTGGTAGAGATGGGGTTTTGTCACGTTGGTCAGGCTAGTCTCAAACTCCTTATGATCTGCCCGCCTTGGCCTCCCAAAGTGCTGGGATTACAGGTGTGAGCCACCGTGCCTGGTCAACATTTGGACTTTTCCTATGCATATAGCCACACTTTTCTGAAAGGGAATAGAATTCAAGGTCTACATTTTCTAGATATGAGCATTGTACACGATGAAGTCTTTCCAAGCCACACCAATGTGTATGCACTTCCAGTTTGGGCACTAGTGAGATATCTTCTGTGGTTCTGAATTGCCTGATCATTTGGGGTTGTGATATTTTCATGAAGATTGATCAGCATGTGTTCCAATTTCCTTCCTGACAGTCTTCCATTACCAAGTAAAGATTCATTTTTCTGGGACTAAGAGTGAAACCCAGACCAACCAGGCCTTCGAGATTTCTCTGTATGGCACCGTGGCCGAGAGTGAGAACATCCCATTCACCCTGTGAGTAGCACAGGGGGCGGTCATCATGGCACTGCTCCCTCCCCTACCATAACCCTTGGTCGGAACAGCAAGCAGAAGCAGAGAGGGACGCCTAGAAAACAAGTCTCTAGTTTAATAAATCGGAATTTCAACATTGAGGTCTTTGCTCTATTTTACAATGAGGAAAAGTGCTTTAAATTAGCCATTTTATTTTCACTTACTATATTGCTTCTTTTTATTTATCATCTTATATCTGCTTATTTCTTTTATAAAGTTGCTGTTAAACAATACAATTAAATTACGTCAAGAGGTTTGACGTTAAAGAAAATGAACAATAGTAACAGGAAACCACTCTATATATATTATAGAAATATATATTATGTATGTTTCTATAATATATATAGAAAATATAAGTAATAAGAAGTCCATGACAAAGTGTTAGCCCTTACTTTTTTTTTTTCTGAGATGGAGTCTTGCTCTGTTGCCCAGGCTGAAGTGCAGTGGCCCGAGCTTGGCTCACTGCAACCTCCACCTCCCAAGTTCAAGCAATTTTTCTGCCTCAGCCTCATGAGTAGCTGGGACTACAGGTGGCCGCCACCATGTCTGGCTAATTTTTGTATTGTTAGTAGAGATGGTGTTTTGCCATGTTGGCCAGGCTGGTCTCAAACTCCTGATCTCAGGTGATCCGCCTGCCTCGGCCTCCCAAAGTGTTGGGATTACAGGTGTAAGACACTGTGGCAGGCCTACCCCTTACTATTAATCAAATAAACATAAAATTAAGGCAACTTAATATTCTTTTACAATTACTAGATGAACAAATCTTTAAAAATAGCCAGTACAGGTAAGGTGGTGAAGCAGAACATGCGAACCTACTGTGCATCGTTCATGGCTAGAACCCTCTAGGTGAGGAAGGGAGTGTGTTAGTCACTTACCATAGCTACAAAATGTTATTACATAAAAGGAAGTGTTTTTTCTAATATTTATCCTAAAGAAATTGTCAACAAAAAATTTTTTCGAACATCTATTACAGTGGCACATATGCTAGCATAAATTAGAAACTCGGTATCCAGCAATGAGTCAATGGTTCAAGTAATTGTGGTTTATCAAGTCAATAAAATCGATCTACCCTTTAAAAACTATAATTCTAGAAAACCAGGAAAACACGGTAAAAAGTGGAAGATAAAATATAAAGAGAATAAAGACTAGAGAATCTTGTATGTGCTGTTATTGTAACTAAATAAAAATATGTCCACGTATCAATATAAATTGAAAGGGAATACATGAAAATGAAAATTATATTTCTGAATGAGTGACTTAAGGATTTTCTTTTAGAATTGTATTAAATGGTTCATGTCGTTAGGATAAATGCTGGAATAGACCAAAGGGATGTGGATATCATTTAAAATACACTAAATGCCATTGACCTCCATTTTATTTTGTTGGGCATTTTTTGCATTTTTAAAATATCCCCTAAACAATAAAGCTATTTATATATTGGGAGGAGAAAAAAGTGGGGGAGGGAGCTGATTTCTGTAACTAACCAAATTTACTGCTTTTTTGTTTAGGCCTGAAGTTTCCACAAATAAGACATACTCCTTCCTGATTTACACAGAAGTAGATATTGGAGAACTACTCATGATGAAGCTCAAATGGAACAGTGATTCATACTTCAGCTGGTCGGACTGGTGGAGCAGTCCCGGCTTTGCCATTGAGAAGATCAGAGTCAAAGCAGGGGAAACTCAGAAAAAGTAATTCGATGTATTTTTCTTCATTGACTTTAGACCCCCACCTGATGCCATTACCTAGGGGTTGTATTTCAGGGGCCTTCATGGTTCAGGGAGAGCTTTAGAAAATCTTGTGTTTATTACTATATGACCTAGAATTTTCTTTAGGAGTATTCTTTTATTTTCTTATTTTTTTTTTTTGGACAGTATTTTTGTATTTCATGTAAGGAAAACATAAGCCCTGAATCACTCACAGTTATTCAATGAGAGCTGGGAGTAGAAGTCAGGAATCTCAGCTTCACATTTAGCACTGTTTCTTGCAAGCACAAAATAGGTGAAGAACAAACTTCAGAGATGTTACTTGGACCATCAGAGATTCAAACCAACCTCTTCAAGAAGGATATGATTCCGAGATAATATTAACCTTTCTCCCCAGCCCCTCCCATATAGATCCATAAAATAAATTACATAGAGAATCCTATAGGATTTAAAACTTTTTTTTTTTTTTTTTTTGAGACAGAGTCTCACTCCATCACCAGGCGCCAGGCTGGAGTGCAGTGGCGCTACCTTGGCTCACTGCAACCTCCGCCTTCCGGGTTCAAGCAATTCTCCCGCCTCAGCCTCCCAAGTAGCTGGGACTACAGGCACGCACCACCACGCCCAGCTAGTTTTTTTGTATTTTCGGTAGAGACGGAGTTTCACCATGTTGGCCAGGATGGTCTCAATCTCTTGACCTCGTGATCTGCCTGCCTCGGCCTCCCAAAGTGCAGGGGATTTAAAATTTTTATACTAAATGTACTGGGATTTTGCAAACTATAGTGTGCTATTATTGTTAATAAAAGAAAACTCTTTAGTTAGGATTGGCAAATTATTTCTCTTTAGTCATTTGCTTGTAGCACACACACAGAAAAAAATCTTGGGGATGGAAATGTTATACAGAATCTTTTTTTCACTAGCAAGTTCTAATTGAAGGCAGGTGCCCTAATTCCTTAATGCAGATGCTAAGAGATGGCAGAGTTGATTTTTTATCATCTCTCGGTGAAAGCCCAGTAATATAAGGCTGTTCTAGACTGTCTGCATGCCTGTCTGTCTAAGTTAACTAGCTTGTTTGCTGAACACTGGGTTAGGCTCTCAAATTACCCTCTGATTCTGATGTGGCCTGAGTGTGACAGTTAATTATTGGGAATATCAAAACAATTACCCAGTATGATCATGTAGTATTGAAACAGTCCTGACAGAACTGTACGTTTTTGAACAGTGATTTTGATTGTGCTACATAGCATATTCACATCCATTTTCTTCCACAGGGTGATCTTTTGTTCTAGAGAGAAAGTGTCTCATTTGCAGAAAGGAAAGGCACCTGCGGTATTTGTGAAATGCCATGACAAGTCTCTGAATAAGAAGTCAGGCTGGTGAGCATTCTGGGCTAAAGCTCTCTGGGCATCCTGAGCTTGCACTTCAAGGGAGACAGCTTCATGTATTCTTCTTCACCCTATCACCACAGGTTGCCCTGACTCATGCAATCAAACCTTCATCAGTCTTTCTTAGTCCTTCTGCATACATGTCAGATGGCTCTGTTGCTTTTTGCAGCACTTCCTCTATTTTCTTCCTCCCCTTGTTTCTCCTAGCCCTGACCTACATCCCAGGCACACATTTTAGGTTTTATTTTACTCCTTGAACTACCCCTGAATCTCCACTTCTGCTTTTCTCTCTACTGAATCTCTGCTGTCTTTGTAGATGCCATCTGCAGAGCATGCAACACAAGTTTATTAGTTGTGGTTCTGGCTGTTGGTGCAGCTTTTCGTAGGATGTATTCAGGGAAGTAAAAGGTCTCACTGCATCACCTGCAGCCACATAGTTCTTGGTTCTCCAAGTGCCAGCACACTCCAGGACAGAGAGCCAACAGGGCTGGCCCAAGCACCCATCTCAAAACCCCTGAAGCTGCCAGGCAAATGGAATGAGAGTTATAGGAGACTGTTCTTTTTTCTCTGTCCAACCAACTCTCTGCCTCTTTCCTACCTGACCTTTAAGGGTAATCCATGTGGCAGCTGTTAACTGAATCTTTCCAGAGCGTCAGTACTAAGCGGAACTAAGCATGTGACCTTCACCACTCCTATTCTGAATTCCTGGAATATGCCATTTTCATCCCGCCACACATCCCCTGCCAGACAGCAAGTGCTGATACGTTACAGGAATAAAGGGGAGAAATATTAGATCATGTCATACAAGCCAGTGGCAAAAGAAATGACAGGAAAGGCTGGACACAGCATCATCTGGAAATAGGAAAATCAATTGCTTTTGGTTTATTCTCTTTTCCTAGTTTGCATTTAGAGACAAAAAAAATAAAGAATTACCTAATTAGAAAAAGCATATTAAAGATCCTATATAGAACAACTTTAATATCTTCAATTTCTACTTTATAATAGAATGTATACATATTTACTGTAGATTAGGAAAAATGAGCAAAAAGAAAATAAAATCACTGTGACTGTATCACTCAGAGACAACCCTAATTAACATTTTGATTTCTATCCTTTCTGACTGCATATATATATAATGTTTATATGTTTTTCATCTTTTACAAAAATAGAATTAAGATGTATATACTCTGAATGACTACATGAGACCATCTGGGTCAAAAGTATTAATGTAAGAGCATTCAAGGTAAACTCAAAATGGAGAATAGTTAGTAGTATTGAGTGGGGGAAAATAATGCAATTCTCATCTAACTGGAGACTTTTCTATTAAGGGTTATTACTTTGTTTTTCTTCATCACAAATCTGAGGCAATATCATACTTTCTTCAATTCTTAGAGACTTTTAGATGAATTTTTGTTGTTGTTGTTTTTTCATGAGAAGGAGTTTCGCTCTTGTTGCCCAGGCTGGAGTGTAGTGGCATGATCTCGGCTCACTGCAACCTCCGCCTCTCGAGTTCAAGCGCTTCTCCTGCCTCAGCCTCCCAAGTAGCTGCAATTACAGATGTCCGCAACCACACTTGGCTCATTTTATATTTTTGGTAGAGATGAAGTTTCACCACGTTGTTAAGGCTGTTCTCGAACTCCTGACCCCAGGTGATCCACCCACCTTGGACTCCCAAAGTGCTAAGATTATAGGCATGAGCCACTGTGCCCGGCCCTAGATAAAGTTTTATACATACATTTGTGTTACACATAAATAGCATGCATATTCTTTCAGAGCATCTCCAACTTTAAATCTGTATGTGAATGTAAAAATAAAACCTCATTAAATTAGAAACTAACTAGCTGCTTGTAAAGCACGTCCAATCATATTATTTATGTAAGTCACAAGACTTTATCTGAGAAAGCCTAATGATGCATTCCTTGTTTGATTGTAGGATTACTGAAAGAACAGTTATTTAGGCAGAGAATGTTCAGATGCATCGTATTTATATTTATTTATTTTTGAGACAGTCTTGCTCTGCTACCCAGGCTAGAATGCAGTGGCATGATTTCGGTTCACTGCAACTCTACCTCCGAGGTTCAAGCAATTCTTGTGCCTCAGCCTCCCAAGTAGTGGGGATTATAGGCACCTGCCATCACGCCTGGCTATTTTTTGTGTTTTTAGTAGGGATAGAGTTTCACCATATTGGTCTGGATGGTCATTGAACTCCTGGCCTCAGGTGATCTGCCTGCCTCGGCTTCCAAAGTGCTGGGATTACAGGCAAGAGCCACAGTACCCAGCCAGATGCATTTTTTAAAAAAATGCACCTGAACTTTATATAGGAGGTAATTACAAAGTAGACTAATAATCTTCTATATTTCTTTCTTCTGTGATTAAAATCAATCAATCAAATCACAGATTCTCTTTCTCACACCTTCTGCTAACTCCTCAGAAACCTCATATCACAAGAAAAGAAATGGAACAGGCTTTTAGAGAATTTTAGAATAAGAAATCCTCTAAATCTAGAAGTGATTTGGCCCAGTCCTCCAAAATGATGCAACTTATTGGGACGTGGCTAAATAGTCGTTCCAATGTCTTCCACTCCTACCAACCTGCCATTACCTGATCCATTATGCACATCTCCCCTGGGTTTATTCTCACAATCTTTGTTCTGAAATTCCAGCAGAAGGCTTTTTTCACCCTAAAACCAGTGGGAGAGGGGCAGGGATTGTAAAACACTCAGCAGATAATAAATTGCCCTTTTCCTCTGCTTTTTCTCAGAAACTGGGCATATCTACAGGAGGAAGAAAACAGCACATGAATTCTGTGAAGAATGAAGTAAAGGAAGTAACTTTTACAAAACATACCCAGCGTTTGGGTGTTTCAAAAGTGGATTTTGCTGAATATTAATCCCAGCTCTATCTTTGTTAGTTATTTTAGGAGACAGTCTCAAGCACACTAAAAAGTGGCTAATTCAATTTGTGGGGTATAGTGGCCAAATAGCACATCCTCCAATGTTAAAAGACGGCAGATCATGAAAAGCACTGTTTTGTCCTTTGAGAAAGAAGTAATTGTTTGGGCGCATAGTAAAATAAGTCTCCTTCATGTGGCATATTCGGCCATAGCCTCTAATTGGTTAGAACCTCCTATTTTAATTGGATTCTGGATCTTTCAGACTGAGGCCTTCTCAAAGTTTACTCCAAATCTCCAAGAATGCAGAAAATGCTTTTCCGAAGCATGAATCAGACTCATCTACCTAGCAGCATGCATGATTTTTTGGAATGATTCCCTCTTGCTATTGGGATGTGGTCCAGAAGTCAACCAGGAACATGTGACTGGGAGACGGATAGAGAAAGGGGCTGAAAAACCCACAACCTGTAAACAGTTCTTACTGTTGGCTTGCAACATAACAAAGTTACAAATTCAGGGAGATATAAAATCTATATCAATTAATTCTTAATACGCTTTATCATTTTTACATAATCCCTCTCTCCCCCTTCTTTTTTCTTTGTCTCAAGACAAAGAAAATTTTAATAATGTTCTCTGGGTAGGTGTTGGAAACAAGCCTATAATCCTCAGCTGACACATATTCTGAATGGTGCAGAAAAAAAAAAGATACCATAATTTTGTTATCAGATTCTCCAAATGATTTTCATCAATTTGAAATCATTCAATATCTGATAGTGACTATTCAGTTTTAGGCTTACCTCAGTCATGCTGGTGTTGTACTTTCAGTGTGTCTCTTTTGTACCTGGTTTTGACATGAAAAGATGTGTTCGAGTTCAAATTTTGCATTGTGTGAGCTTCTGCAGATTTTAGACAAGGATGGTTTTTACTAAGTAAAGGGTGGAGAAGTTCCTGGGGTGGATTCCTAAGCAGTGCTTGTAAATCGTTGTGTGCAAGGAGCCACATGGAGCACCATAAGGGTTGCTATTTGTTGTTTTTAGCAACTAATCAAGAGTGAGTGAACAATTATTTATAAACTAGATCTCATATTTTCAGAATGCTCTTCTATGTATAAATATGAAATGATAAAGAAGTCAAATATCTCAGAGGCTATAGCTGGGAACCCGACTGTGAAAGTGTGTGATATCTGAACACAGACTTAGAAAGCTCTGCATGTGTGCTCATTCTTCAGCATAATTCAGAAGGGAAAACAGTAGATCAAGGGATGTATATTGAAACATGTTGGAGTAGAAATCGTTCCTGTTATGCCAGAACTTTGACCCTTTCTCCGAGAGAGATGATCGTGCCTATAAAATGTAGGACCAATGTTGTGATTTACATCATCAGGCTTGGAATGAATTCTCTCTAAAAATAAAATGATGTATGATTTGTTGTTGGCATCCCCTTTATTACTAATTCATTAAATTTCTGGATTTGTGTTGTGACCCAGGGTGCATTTACTTAAAAGATTCACTAATCAGCACATAGCACTGGGAACTCTGGCTCTGAAAAACTTCGCTATATATATCAAGGATGCTTTGGCTTTACATTTTATTTATTAGCTGTAAATACATGTGTGGATGTGTAAACGGAGCTTGTACATATTGGAAAGGTCACTGTGGCTATCTGCATTTATAAACGTGTGGTGCTAACTTTGTATGTATCTTTATCAGTGACGGTCTCACAGAGCCAACTTATGAAATAATACAATGAAATGGGCTTTAACAAAATAAGAAACTTAACTGTGTGAAGAAATGGAATCAGCTTTTAATAAAATTGACAACATTTTATTACAATACTAAGTCATTATTTTGTATCATTTTTAAAGTAAATTTATTCTTAGGTCAGATTCACTCAGCATATTTTGACTAAGTAACCGCTGTACTTAGTAAACCAAAGAGCTTCTGAGAATTATAGTGCACATTATACCTATTTTTAACATTTACATTTGTATAAAGCTATACAAAACCTTAGATATCCTTTAAACTGACTATAGAAAAAAATGATATAGAATTTTACCTGCATAATATACACAGGACTATTCTTGCCTACAATATGCTTTTTCACAAGCAAAATGTTGGACTAATATAAAGTATCTTTGGCCATTTTATAGTATACATCATCTATATTTCTGAGGCCTCATTGTTATAATGCAAGTAGCGTTTGTGCAATAAAATGAACTATTTGGGATGGGAGGGTGGGTACATTTTTTAGAATTTTGCTTTGGGTTACCTTGATAATGAAAATAATAGCATATAGTCCATTTATACAGCTAAGTAGGGATTGCTTCTTAGTACAGTCAGGAAGAATTTAGCCCAGAAAACAAATGCTTCAATGGGCACTGACCTAAACTTCCAGGCTGGAGTGCAATGGTGCCATCATGGATCACTGCAACCTCCACCTCTCAGGCTCAAGCGATTCTCCTGCCTCAGCCTCTCAAGTAGATGATACTACAGGAACAGGCCACTGCACCCAGCTAATTTTTCTTATTTATTTTGTAGAGATGGGGTTTCGCCATGTTGCTTAGGATGGTCTTGAATTCCTGGTCTCAAGTGATCCACCCTCCTCAGCCTCCTAAAGTGCTGGAATTACAGGCATGAGCCACCATGCCCAGCCTTGACCCAAACTTTTATTGTCAGTTAGGCATTGGGTCTTCTGGAGTTCAGGTCTCCCCTGACAGGAGGGGACTCCCAGTTTACACTTGGCCACTGCCCATCAATGCCTGTTGATACAATCAACACGATAGACAATTCCAAGTGTTGTTGAGGATGTGAAGAAATGTGAACCTGCGTAAGTTGCTGATAGGAATATAAAATGGCACAGCCGCTCTGGAGAACAATTTGGTAGTATTTCACTAAGCTAAGCATAGCGTTTAACCCATATCACCTAGCAATTCCACTCCGAGGTATATACCCAAGAGAAAAGAAAACATAGATCCACGATTATTTGCACACAAATGTTCATAGCAGCATTAACCAGATTAGTCCCAAAGTGAACAACCCAAATGTCCATGAACTTGTGAAAGAGGTAAGCAAAATGTGGCAAACTTATAAAATGAAATATTCAGAAGTAAAAAGAACAAGTAGCTGATATATGATACAATATGATGAGCCTCAGAAACCTTTTGCTATATGAAAGAAACCAGATGCAAAATGGAACCATGGGCTTAGGGGAGGAGAATGGGACGATGGTGTAAAAGTCGCAAAGAGGAACAAAAAAGCTGCCTGCCTTGCTCCCAGGTCAAGTAACACAGGAAGAAACAAAATACCCACATTTGAAAGGGCTAAAAGAAAGAGGTGGTCTTAAGATGAAGTAGGAGGTGGGACTCAACTCTGGAGGTGAGGCTCACACACTGTACCAAATTGAAGACTAGCTAAAACAGGGATGGGGTGAAAGCACCTTTTCATAAGACATGCCTAACATTGTTCTGTTCTCTCCCCTTAAGCCCCTGTCTTGCTCATGTCAACAAAGCTTACTGCCATCCATTCTTCCTGGTTACAGATATCTGCGGAGCTCTGAGGTTTTTTTCTTAATAATAATTTTAGAATCTGCCTCACTCTCTCTCCCTTCTACGCTAGTTCTGTCATTATTCTTGATGATTTCAGTATCTCTGAGGTGAGAGATTTTATTTTCCAATGGCAGCCACAAAACAACCTTCTATTCTACATGTTCTCCTGCAATGTTTCCTTGACATTCCCATTAAGAGTTGGCATCTAGTCACCCCACTTTTCCAGTCTCCCCACTCCTTTGAACTCGTGTGGCCCTAAGATTGCTTCTACTAGTAGAGTATAACTTACATGACCCTGGGCTAGTGTGGGGTGCAGCCCTTAACTGGCTTGGCAGCTCTGCTTTTGGCTCCTTGGGGCATTCACTCTTGGGAAACTTCCCTTTGGAACTTAGCATTTGTGATATGGGAAGTTGAAGCCACATAAAAAGAGCCTATGTGGGTGCTCTCAACTCCCAACCAATAACCAGTCTCGACTGTCAGCCACGTGAGTAACGCATCTTGGACCTCCAGCCAGTTGAGTCTTCAGGAGACTGCAGCTCAAGCTGGCATCTGGATGCCACCACATGAGAGACCCCCTGCCCAGCCAAGCCCAGCCAACTCACAGTACCATAAGAGATAATAATAAGTTGTTGTTTTAACTAGGTTTTGAGGAGTTTGTTTTGCAACAATAGGTAGTTGAAACATCTGGATGATGCATCCAATATTCTGGCTTCTCACTGCCTTTGCCTCCTCTCTCCCATGACTTTGTCTTCTAAATCAATTTTTACATAGAAACATTCAGTCAAGCACTATACTACATCATGCCGTTACTAATAACTTATAAACTCAATTTCAACTTCTCTCTTCTTTAAAGTAGAAAGACAGGCTGCCTCATCCTGTCTTTCTACTTTAATCAGTCTAGTGTTCTCAGTCTAGTGTTCTCAGCCCAGCAACTCCTCAACTGCCCCAGGCCCTCCAATACATTGATCTATCCATCCCTCATTTCCTTTCTTAGCCTCACTTTGATCCTTACTCAGCTTGGATTTCAAGGCCCAAGGTTATTATTATTCCAATGCCAAAACTCTAAAGAGCTGTGTTTCTTTCACCCTCAATTGAGCTTTCCAGGGCAAAACATAAACCCTGAATAAATCCAAGTCACCAATTACTCATTAACTGCATCTGAGCAGCAGAATGTGATAGGTAACACATCCATGCACACACAGCCCTGCTGCCCATCACTTTACTGCCTCACTCAATGTGAAGGCTTACAGCTGTCCCGCAGTCCTCCTCCATTTCTCTAGTCCAAACATGGTTCACTCTCCCAGATGATTATTTAACTTCAGACCTCCAGTAACTTCTCACCTCTCTCCACTCTCAGTTGATGGCCTTGCTTATCTGCTAAGAATACAGTCATAAAGAACTGTATGTGCTTCATTCTTAAATCTATCAATCTCCCTGTTTTCCCTTATGAAACAAGACATGTTTTCTCTATTCCTATCTCTGACCAATGTTTGCAGAAACAGATCTTGAAGGAGAAGGAAGTCCTCTTCTCCTACTCAAAGACATTGCTCTGGAGTTGTCTCTGTTCTCTCCTGCTCCTCAGTTTTCACCTCCCTACTGGATCATTCTAACAGCAAACAAACATGTATCTTTCCCACTTGAAAATAGATTAAAACTTGCTTGAACCCACTTCCATCTCCAGCTTCCATTGTTTTTTTTTTGAGACAGTCTTACTCTGTTGCCCGGGATGGAGTACAGTGGCACGATCTCAGCTCACTGCAACCTCCACCTTCCAGGTTCAAGCTAATCTCTTGCTTCAGCTTCCCAAGTAGCTGGGATTGCAGGCATGTGCCACCATGCCTGGTTAAGTTTTTCCTGTTTTTAGCAGAGATGGGGTTTTGCCGTGTTGGCCAGGCTAGTCTCAAACTCCTGACCTCAAGTGATCTGTCCATTTCAGCCTCCCAAAGTGCTGGGATTATAGATGTGAGCCACTGCACCCAGCCTTACGTTCTTCTTTATAGCAATTGCTTAATATCTCTAATGGTTTCTACTTCCCTTCTCAATCCTCAAAGTCTGATAACGCCACTTTCAATCTACCAAACTTATTTTTGCTAAGCTTACTGATGAATATCATGGCAGTAAATCTAATGGTCGATTCTCCTTCCTCCTCTTACCTGACTTCCCGGTGTAATTTGAACCAGGTTGCTTTTCCCTTGAGACAATTTTTCATTGGTCTCTTAGGACTCCACTATTTGCTACCCTCCTTCTCTCATTAGCTACTCCTTCTCACTCTTTGTTGATTCCTGTGGATCTTCCTAACTTTTAACATGTTGAGTGCTTCAGTGTTCAGTCTTCAGCTGTCTCAACTTCATTTATATCTATTCACAAGGTGATACTTAGTTCCATGGCTTTAAATACCACATAGCTGCTGATGAATCCAAAATTTACATCTCTGTCTTGTACCTTGCTTCTACATTTCAGACTTTTTATATATCCAGTTGCCTATCAAATCTCTCAGTTTGGCTTTTAATAGGTATTGTGAAACTATCATGCTGTAAAACATAGTTATCCACCAGTTTTCTCCTACTAGTTAATACAATTTCTTTCTTCCAGTTGCTCAGGAGGAAATCTTGGAATCCACATTTGAGTTCTTTCTTCCACAATACATAATCAATCAGTCAAAAAAAACGGGCTTGGTGTCATGGCTCATGCCTGTAATCCTAGCACTTTGGGAGGAGGCCTGCGCAGGAGGGTCACTTGAGCTCAGGAGTTTGAGACCAGCCCAGGCAACATAGTAAGACATCATCTGTACTACAAAAAAAAATTAGTTGGGCATAGTGGTGCCTACTTGTATTTTCAGGAGACTGAGGTTTGAGGATAGCTTGAGCCCAGGAGGTTGAGGCTGCAGTGAACTATATTATCCACAATGTACTCCAGCCTGGATGTCAGAGAAAGACCCTGTCTCAAAAAAACAATTCTGTCAGCTTCGTTTCAAAATATATCCAGCATCTGACTACTTTTTACCATTTTTAATGTTACACCATCAGGTTTCACTGGATTATTTCAATAGTTTCCCCTGGTTTCTCTGCTATTGTCCTTGCTTCTCCTTAGTCTCTTAATAATGAGTCAGGTGAACTTTCTAGAGTAGATCATAGCATCCCATTCCTCTACCTGAAACTTCATCTCTCTGTATTTTTCATCCTGCCTAACAACAAAAAAACTATAAATTATTATTTGCATATGTATGTGTGTATACTTGTTATTCACCCTGTTTTACAGTCAGTTCACTTTTGGTTGATTTTTGTATACGGTACTATCAATGGATAGAGGTGTTTTTTGTTTTGTTGTGGTAGCTGTGGTAATAATTTCTTTTTTACATAGTCAAATTGTTCCAGCAATTTGTTGAAAAAATTATCCTCTCTCCATTGAATTACATTGGCAACTCTGTTCTTTGATCTTCACAGATCAGTTACTCATGATGACTGATTTTTCAACAAATGCGGGGTTTGAACAGAGTTCACTCAGAAAGCCTGTGCTAGAGTTCCATTATAGGGACCTCCTCTCTTTATCAGGGCTCAAATTCTTCATCCTCTCATCAGAAGCTCAGGATCTACAATGGAAATCTGCTTACGTGAGATTAAGAGAAGGTATCTGGAGCCAAGGCACTTCTCTGACTCCACCCACTGCTCTGACAGGGCTTCAACAACTCTAGAGGCTTTTAATCAAGAGACGGCTAAGCCAAAGACAATGCTTCCTTAGCCAAATGTGAAACACAGCAGTTTCATAATGTAAATGAAATTTTCTTAGCACACAATTGGAGAAAGCTCTAAAGGAGATAAGAATCAATAATAAGACTGACAATAAAATTTGGCTGCATAAGCTGAGGATGATGAAATTTCCCTTAATGTTTGTGTTTCCAGATGGCGCTGGTGTGGCAGCAGAAATCCCATCATGGATGAGACACTAAGAATTGGCACAAAATCTGCACTTCAGATTCAAAACCTATGTGATCCAGGCCCTCAAATTTATCTTTTCTAATCTCCGTAATAATTCTATGAGGTTGGCATCATTGACCCATTATAAATGTTGCATCCCTGAGGATGCAACCCCAAGACCATTTCCTGAGTCATGCCGCGCTAAGGCAAAATTAGGGATCCTAAAGCCTGGTAATGCTGATCCAATGGTCCACGTTGCAAGTTAAGGAGAGTAGGTTGGTAGAGATGATAAATCATTGTACTCCCTAGACTTCTCCAACTCATTCCAGTTACTCTTCATGCATTTAATGTGAAGCTCTTCCCCAGACAACCTGGCCTTTTACTCTTTCCCTAAACAAGGTTTTTTTCCTCTAGTCTCTATATTTTTGCTCAAATGGCCCTCCTGCCTAGAATGATCATCCTATTTTCTAAGTACTTTTAATGACTACATTCACTCTTCTGAGCTCCCGTCTGCAACCTTTGTTTCTTCCATTGCCTTGTTAACACTAGGATCTATCTGTCAGCACAAGTGTTGCATGTACTTGCTCTGATGCTATGTTAATAAAAATAGTCACTACCCATTTTTCTGTAACAACAATGTGCCAAGCACTGTGTGAAGCACTTGGTTAACACGTTTTATTCTCACAATAGCTTCCTGAATAGGTATTTTTATCTTCTCTTTGTTCATGAATGAACTGAGGTGCAGGGAAAAGAAGTAATTTAGAAATCAAAGCTAGTAAGTGGGAGAGTTGGCTTTCAAACCAATGTGTGATTTCAAAGTTGGAGTTGTTGGGTTTTTTTTTTCCCCTTTGAGTTTTAAGCCTGTTTGAACGTATCTGGAACACTTAGAGATGGTGCACCAGAAATCTATTGGCAGGAAATTTTTTTCCTAAGAGAAAAGAGAAGCAAAACACATAAAAGCAAGTCACGGACAGAAGGTCAGGCTGGAGAGGAGAGACAACTTTGAGTTTCACCATGTGTCTGTTTCTGTCATCTGGCAGCCCAGTGTATGGGGGCATGCCTGAAGTTTAGGGGGAAGTGACTATGATAATCTGTGAATTGTTAGATTTGGCATCTTTGGTGTGGGGCACGGTGGCTCAATGTTTTCCCAGAAAACTTCTAATGTGCTGGGGTTTCTGGTGGCTTTTGTAAGCTGCACTGACTTCAGTGGGGATTCTGTAGGTCAGGAAACCTTGACACCTCTGGTGATTCAGCAACTCGGTGGTGGTGGGTTGTGACAAGTGATGTTATTAACAGCTGGACAGACAAAGGAAGGAAAAATGTAGGGTCAACACAAATTTTTATCAGGTACCTATGATGTGTGGGCAATTTTGTAAGGTGCTAGGGTCATGCAGCCTGTGGCATGTTTTGAGCAAATCAATAAGAAAATCATACACATACACACACACAAATTGACAGAGAGAAAGGGAAGATAAGTAAAATATGGGAACACAAAAGTAAATATAAAATGGTCCTTAAACATATGAAAGGTAGTCAGTGTCACTCACGTTTGAGCAGACATATGGGAGTATACAGAAAAGCTAGGAGTGACAAGCGTCTTCATATACTTGTATTTTTGTAATTCATTTACTCAGATTTTGGTAATTCACACACAGGCTCTGTAAAGTACATGCTAACCCTGACTTTACTCACTGATCTGTTCTTCACCCAAGTTTGTTAGGAGTGATTTAAAGATGCTGAAGATATCTGGATATAAAGAAGGGCAACGAAGAAGCTAGAAAAATGCTACTGTGCTATTATTTTGGCTCTACGTTTCCTCCAGCATTCTTTTGCCCAGAAATTGATTTGCATCATTGTTTGTCTTCTGACAAACATGACAATATCTGCACTTTAGATTCAAAAGCTATGTGATCCAGGCCCTCAAATATATCTTTTCTTTTATATATGACAGTTCCTTTGACAATAATGATTATATCATCATTTTTCTTTTATGTTCCTTTGACAATAATGATTACATCATCCATTTTTCTTTTAGAAAATTTAAAGTATAAAAATAAGTGTTTATTTTAGCAATAATTTGTTAAACAACATATACATAAATGAATTAAGATTGTCATGAATAAGTTATTTTAAACTCCAACAAGTAGCATAAATAAATGAAACTTCTCATCTTTCTCTCCATGTCTCTATTTCTGTAGGTTTCTGCAGAATAATCAAAATTGACCAGTACACTCATTCTTCCTGAGAACATGTAGGATGCTCTAAAAATACTTTCTTTGATTCATTAACATGAGTTTCACAAGACCTTAACAAAAATGAACACAATTAGTTCTAGAAAGAGATTTTCCTGTATGTCCTAAGAAGGACAAAAAAGGAACTGAGATATTGACCAAAATAGGCCATTAGGAAAGAGTGGGTGATTTTGAATTGGGGTTTTTAAAAAAAGCAACAGAAAGCAGAAGTTAGAAAGAAGGAAGGAAGATACTCATGTCTTGATACAATATCATTTTAATAACAATATTGATTTTAAAATTTAAAAAAACCTTCTTTTTCCACTGTATGTGCTAATATCATGTGAGTTTGTGTCACACATTGAGGGCAATGACAGTGCTAGTTAAATAAAGAGCTGGTTGATGTGCCTGAGTGACACTGTAAACTCAGCATTTTCATAACCATATAAGGGCTAGAAAATTAGGCTCTTAGATGTCCCCAGGTTGGAAGTGAGCCTGGGTTGTTAAATAGGACCCTAAGGCTCCTCTGCTGTCACATGTGATTTGGCTAAGATGCCAATGATGAGTGTCCCTTCAGAGGTATGGAGCCTTCTATCTGAGCCCACGCCACTCATTATTTCAAGGTGACCTCAAGTCCAAGGGCACATTTTAACTTCATGTACAACAAGTCGCTTCACTCTGCTCCTTGATGTTTACTGCTTCACTAAAGGTTAGGATGTAAGATGTGAGGAAGTGAGGGTGGTACCTCTTATCCACACCAGTAAAAGAAGAAATGTTCAAGTTATGTCGTATAATTTTTAAGAAAAAATGTAGAAGAAATCAGCACACTATTTTTATGAGGCTCACCATAGGTGGATATCTTTCCAAAAACTGCTTTGTCAAAAGAATTGACATAATTACAGTATTTCCCACATTTTCTCCTAAGTCACATGCCTAAAAGCTCAGCAGAAAAACTAATGAAAAGAAAATATAACCTATTTAAGATAAGCTGAAATATAAGCAAAGTCAAAAGATAACAAATTGATCCCTCCAAAACTGATATATAAAAAATAAGTTTTGGCCAGGCACAGTGGCTTATACCTGTAATCCTGGCACTTTGGGAGGCTGAGGTGAGAGGATCACCTGAAGTTGGGAGTTTGAGACCAGCCTGACTAACATGGAGAAACCTCGTCTCTATTAAAAATACAAAATTAGCTGGGCATGGCGGCACATGCCTGTAATCCCAGCTACTTGGGAGGCTGAGGCAGGAGAATCACTTGAATCCAGCAAGTGGAGGTTGTGATAAGCCGAAATTGCACCATTGCACTGCAGCCTGGGCAACAAGAGCGAAACTCCATCTCAAAAAAAAAAAAAAGTATTTCTAAAAATCAATAAGAAAATCATACATATACACAGAGAGAGAGAGAGAGAGAGAGAGAGAGAGAGAGAGAGAAATAAACAAAAAGTAAAAGATGGTAACACAAAAGTAAATATAAAATTGTCCTTAAACGTATGAAAGGTAGTCAGTGTCACTCATAATAAGAGAGAGAATTTAATAATACATGAAAATGCCACTTTTTACCAATTTAGATTGGGAAAATCTCAAAGTTTTAAAATACACCTTGTTGGAGACTCTGAAGGAAAATAAGAACTCTTACATTGCTGATAGCAATGTATATTGGTGCAATCCTTTTGGGGAGACAATTGGTAATACCTTTCAAAATTATAAATACATATCCCTTCTAATGGTTCTGCTTTTAGTAATTTATCTTGAAGATACACATCTGTAAAAGGATATTAGCATTGTGTCAGTCATTATAATTTTGTTTGTAATAGCAAATTAGTGAACAACACATAAATCTGTCAATTAGGATTATTTTGCAACCATAATTTTAAAAGTGACCACATAATTGGAAGTAAATCACTCCTCAGCAATTGCATAGCATTTCACAGGTTTAAATCAAATATTGGTTGGCTGCTTCTTTATTTTCATCTCTTATTCCTTCCTGTCTCCATTGTTAAGCACAATTATTGGCATAAAAGAAGTTCTTAATACCTACGTTTAGACTGCATTCTAGCCTGAGCAATAGAACAAGAATCCCGTTCTCTTCCCTCTTTCTCTTCCTCTTTCTTTCTCTCTTACGTTCTTTTTTTTTCTTTCTTTCACTCTTTCTTTCTTTCAAAAAAAAATTTTAAAAATTAAAACATAAATTTACTTTTTGGGTAATTTCCCAATCAGTGATATCTCGTATATTATCTACTTAGGGAGAGGTAAAAGTTAAACAGACTTTTAAGACAGTGATACAAATATTGTTGAATGTGAATACCTATTAATGTGAAAAGTCACTGGGTTGAGACAGAAGCACCTTTAATGAGATGAATGATTTTTGGTTGTTCACTTGCTTTCATAGTATTAGGGATTTCAAAATAATAGGTACTCAGGACTTTAGACTCAACTTGGACTTGTGATAATATGTTGACCTTTATAGCATATGGTGTTCACTTTGGAATCACTTACACTTTTGTTTGTTTGTTTTCAAGGCATATTTCTCATTTTATGCATAAAGTTCCATTTCCATCTCCTCAGAGACCACGGATTTTAGTTCAGGTAAGGCTTTTTTGTTTTTGATTTGGGGGACCTATGAGTTTTTATTGGCTCTGTCAAAATGTAACATAAGAATAACAGTTTCGAATGAGCAAAAAAACCTTATGAGATTTAGAGAGGACCAGATACTATTCTCTGTTGTAGTTTGGGGCCTTTATATTTTACTAACTCCTCCTAGACATCTCCTGTGTTTCTTAGAGAAAGGGGTGCAAGAATTAAAGAAGTAGGTTGAAGTAGACATTTTGAATACACAGAAAGGACCTGTGTTCCCCTAAATTTGTTGTAGGTATTTGAAAGTTTGTGCCTTTGGCAATTATTTTATAAGTTAAATGTGTTAGAATAGATATAAGGAAAAGTTGTATGTGCATAAATTTGAAAATGTAGATAAGAGCAATTACATTATTATATTGATACAGATAAAATATATAAAAAATATTATTTTGAGCTTTAAATTCAGTCTGAATATCCACATGTCATTTTTGTCTTATTTCCTGGTATTTAGTGTAAGAAAATACATAGCACACTTTTGTGTTTAGATACACACAAAATATTGTTTTACGGTGGAAGGTAGCAAACTTTTTTGGTTATTGGTCATACACTAAGTATTTTAGTCTTTTTAAGTCATCTGCTCTGTATCACAACTATTCAGCTCTGCTGTTATAGCACAAGAGCAGGTAGGTAATATGTAAAGAATGAGCATGCTATATTTCAGTAAAACTTTATTTATAAAAACAGGCAATCTATGGATTTGTCATGTAGGCTATAGGTTTGTTGACCCTGATATTCTGATATTAAATGAATAATTTAGTCTTTCAATGTGAATTTGTTAAAATGGCATCGGGGAAACCATTGAGGACAAAAGAAAAGAGAGGATTCACAGTAAGAAGAGTTAGTAGTTGGAAGGGGTCGGGACATGTTTTTCAAGAACTTAGTGATATGAATTGTTCTGATACTGGTAAATGGATATATCGAAACTTCATGGGCATAATCATTATTCTATATATTTTTAACAGAAAGCGATGTTTTAAAATTCATCTTTATGTTTCAAATTCTTTGTTTTAAATCTTCTTCCAGTTATCACCACATGATAATTTGATTCTCAGTCAGCCTGTGTCTTCACCTCTTCCACTAAGGCAAGTGAAACCTCATTTCTATTTATTTTTCTCTCAATCTAACATAACATCCAAATATTTTCTTTTTCCTAGCTAAAATTTCAAATTTTGATGGAAATACTTCTCATTTAACTATTTCTTCTCTAAATTCATTTTACTTAATATTTGGGTTGTAGTTATTGAAGAAAAAAAACTTTTATAATAGTGTTTTACATTTTTTATATCTGTTATTACCAAGTACCTACTATTGTGTAAGTGTGTGTATGTATTTATATATGTAGATTATGAGAATAATTGTTTTTAGCTTTAATTGACCTCTGAAGAATATTCAAATGCAATTAACTTTTTTCTTTTTTAAATGCAATTAATTTTAAATTTAACCCAAAAGAAAAAAAATAGTTCTAATTATTAAACTGTAGGACAATGTATTTTATTGCCTTAAAAGTTCAGATAAATTATGAAGTATGTTTTCTCTACAGTATCCTTTCTTGAAATTTGATTAGCTGTGTAATTTTTTTCATTAGAGAAATGGTTATAATCTAATTAAGTTATATCGCAGATACCTAAGGGAGACCAGCTGCCATCTTTGACATTAATTTTGTAAGAATTGCAGATTATTTCATCACTAGCTCTGAGCCCAGAGTGACCAGTGTTTTCTTAACTTTGTTAGAGCTGAAAATAAACTAGAAACATTGACTGAGACTATGTATGTCACTCCAAATTACATAAAGGACTTTTTTTTTAGGTAACAGCTTTATTGATATATGTTCATATTATCATATAATTCATCCAATTAAAGTGTATTATTTGATAGTTGTATTCACAGAGTTCTGCAGCTGTCACTGTAATAAATATTAGAACATTTTTGTCACCCTAAAAAGAAACTTTTCACCCTTCAGCAGTTACCCTCCTTAATTCCTCCCATCCCTAACACACACATACCCCTCTCCAGCCCTAGGCAACCACTAATATACATTCTGTCTTTGTAATCTGTCTATACTGGACATTTTATATAAATGGAATCTTACAATAGGTAGTTTGGCTTCTTTGACTTCGATTAATGTTTCCAAAGTCTATCCATGTTACATCATGTATCAGTACTTCTTTTTATTGCCAAATAATATTTTATTGTATGGATATACCTTGCAATTATCTGCTTATCAGTTGATAGACATTTGGGATAGTTCCACATTTTGGCTGCTAGGAACATCCCCAAATTTTTTTGTGGACATATGTTTTCATTTTACCAGGAGGCTTTTGTTATTAGTTTTGCTTTATTTAAAAAAAAAATTAATCCAGTGAAACTAGTTGTTTAGCCTTATATAAACAAAATACTTGCTGGCTTACTGAACTATTCACTTTGTCAGTTCAGTATTTTGTTACTATATAGAAGGCCTAAGTTTATTGTTTTCATTATTAACTTGCTTTGTATGTGTATCTCATCATTTTATACCTCTTGATTTCCTATTACTATTATCATTACAATAGTAAAGATTATCTAGTCATAAATCTAAGTTTTTTTTTTTTTAATAAAGGTGGCTGGGCGGGCAGGAGACGCAGCCTGACCACGACCTGCGCCCCCAGCCCCCTTCACCAAATCTAAGTTTTAATGTGTATTTACCTTAAGGGAAGTGGGCCTGTAAGTCATACGGTTTTTCTGATAATTACAGTGAAAGATAGGCCATGTTCAAAAAACTTCCATTTAAGGATTTACTTTTAAACCATCCCTTTTATAAATTGCATTCTTTATTTGGACATTATCTACTTGACAGATCTTTTTATATGAAATGAAGCAGATGACTTTTCATTTTCCTTATTGAATACAGTGCAAAAGAATGATTTTGGAATCTCCTGAAACTGCATTGTTTCCATAGTGTTTTTGTGATTTAGTGTTTTCCCTGCATCATAGCAGTAATCATGTTTAATAGTGAATGTATAATACCAATCATACCCTAATCAACATATATAATACAAATCAACTACTTTTGCCTATTGTTTTAGATAATGAAGTGTTTGGATCATTATTCTTTAATTATATGTTTTTGTTCGGATTGACAGTGGTGGCAAGTTTTCAACACTACTCCAGAATTTAGGCCCTGAAAATGCTGTGACACTGCTGGTGTTTGCAGTAACAGAACATAAAATTCTCATCCATTCCCTACGCCCGTCCGTGCTTACTAGTGTGACAGAAGCCTTAGTGTCTGTGAGTATTGGTTTCTTACTGGCAGTCAATTTAGTTTAAACTTAGTTTATATAATTTAAAGCTATTTTAATGCTTAAGTAAAATTCACAGAGTAATGAATTTGTGTTTTTTGAAAGCAGTTTTGATTTCCTGACCATTAACTCTAGTTATAATTATTTAATTCATTATCAGTCATTAGGCCTTAGGTAATAATTTTTTGTGTGTGCTGACAAATTATGCTTCTGTGTCAAAAAGCTAAATACTCTCCTATCTTTGTTTATCCAAGATGATTTTCCCTTTCCACTGGCCATGCCCATATGTTCCTCTCTGCCCACTGGCTTTAGCAGATGTCTTGAGTGCACCATGTCCATTCATAGTAGGGATTGATTCAAGATACTTCGACCTCTATGATCCTCCACCAGATGTCAGTTGTGTTGATGTAGACACCAACACTATTTCTCAGTAAGTACATTTTAGTGATCCTACACCTATATTCTACAACTTTGTAGCATATGTAACTATATATTTTATGATAGGTAGGATTCTTTTAAGATATATTGTTTTCTTTTAATGTGGGGTAATTACCATCTTTGAATCAGACCTTATTATGCTTCAATGGAATACATTTAGAGTATTAAAGAAGGTTTTATTGGAAACACTATACCTTTTATCCTCAGGCTTTCAATATTTAAGAAACATTTTCATGTTATTCTTGCTTAGAAACGTAGCCAGGCCATGCGAGGTGGCTTACGCCTGTAATCCCAGCAATTTGGGAGGCCAAGGTGGGCAGATCACAAGATCAGGAGTTCAAGGGCAGCCTGGACAACATGGTGAAACCCCATCTCTACTAAAAATAAAAAAAATTAGCCAGGCATGGTGGGCACCTGTAATCCCAGCTACTCCGGAGGCTGAGGCATGTGAATCTCTTGAACCTGGGAGGTGGAGGTTGCAGTGAGCTGAGATCGCATCGTTGCATTCCAGCCCAGGTGACAGTGTGACTCCATCTCAAAAAGAAAAATTTAGCCAAAGGGAAATTGAGATTATAAATAGAAAAAGTTTATTTCCCTTTAGTGATATGAGTACAGGTGAAATCACAAATTGAATTAAAACACTATTGTTTGATTAATATTTCAATCCTATTTCCAGTCATTTATAATACTATTAGAATACTTAAATATAGGCTGGGCGTGGTAGCCGATACCTGTAATCCCAGCACTTTGGGAGGCCCAGGCGGGTGGATCTCTTGAGGTAAGGAGTTCAAGACCAGCCTTGCCAACATGGTGAAATCCCATCTCTACTAAAAGTACAAAAATTAGCTGGATGTGATGATGGGCACCTGTAATCTTAGCTATTCGGGAGGCTGAGGCAGGAGAATCACTTGAACCCTAGAGGCAGAGGTTGCAGTGAGCTGAGATTTCACCACTGCACTCCAGCCTGGGCATCAGAAGGAGATTCCATCTCAAAAAAAAAAAAAGAATACTTAAACATCATAGTAAAATAAATGCTTTAAAATTTTAAAATAACTTTTAAATTATACATAATTTCATTATCTTTACACCCTAGGGATGCAAGGATTTTATGTTTTCATCTCTTTGCATTGAAATAATATGTAAGTTATAGCTATCAGAACTATTTTTAAAGTCTTTTTATAATTCTATATTGTTTTGTGTCTCTTATTTTAAATTTAATCATAGTTAATCTATTGAGGGAAGAAGAAATTGATGCACTGTCTGCATTGCACCCACAGGACATGCTTATAATAACTATGATTTTGTCTAATAAAGCCCAAGAGCTGGTACAGCTTTTACACTAAAATATGTAAATGTGAAATAGGTTTTTCTCTGTTTTTTTTTTAAAGAAACGGGGTCTCACTCTATCTCCCAGGCTGGAGTGCAGTAGCATGATCATACCTCATTGCCAAATTTCTGGGATCAAGCAATCCTGCCTTAGCCTCCCAAGTAGTTAGGACTACAGGTGTGTACCACCATGCCTAGCTTATCTTTTCAAATTTTTTTATAGAGAAGGGGTCTTGCAGTGTTGCCCCGACTGGTCTGGAACTTCTGACCTCATTTGGTCCTCCACCGTTGGCCTCTCAAAGCATTGCGATTACAGATGTGAGCCACCATACCCAGTTTTTCTCCATTTTTAAATAAAAGCTTTTTATCTTAAAGCTTTTTAAAAAATTTTTTTTATTTTTTTGAGATGGAGTCTCGTTCTGTTCCTCAGGCTGGAGTGTGCAGTGGCGCAATCTTAGCTCACTGTAACCTCTTCCTCCCAGGCTCAAGTGATTCTCCTGCCTCAGCCTCCCAAGTAGCTGGGACTACAGGCACGTACTACCACACCTGGCTACGTTTTGTATTTTGAGTAGAGATGGGGTTTCACCACGTTGGCCAGGCTGGTCTCAAACTTCTGACCTCAGGTGATCTGCCTGCCTTGGCCTCCCAAACTGCTGGGACTACAGGTGTGAGCCACTGTGCCCCGCCTAAATTTTAGCTTTTTGATTTAATTATGAAATCTTAGATTAGTTGTCAGTCTTGTCATATGTCAAAACCTCAAGTGCCTAAACCATTAGAAAAGTTTAGCAGGAAATGAATAGTCTTATTATAAAGCATACATACTGTCAAAAAGTTTTTATTTGTGGAAAGGCTGACCAAGACAATATGAAATATATTTTAGGCACAAAAGCGATTTCACATCTGGCATCAATAGATTAAATGATTTTTTACCATCAATATTTCATTCTTTACCAGAACTGTTTAATACTTTTAAATATTTAAGTAATATAACTTTTTGTTGCCAGTTTAATGTTACATGATGTAATATTTTTTTAATTGAAATTAACAGTGGTAAAAGAGTGTATACTGTGTTTATTATGGTCATAAGTTGTATGTTCCCCTTTATACCATCTCTTAATTTGTTAAAAGAATTTTCTTGGCTGAGGTAGGAGGATCACTTGAGGCCAGAAGAGACTCTGTTTATACAAAAAATTTAAAACTAAAAAAAGAATTTTGTCTTCCTATTTTTTCTTTTTCTTTTTTTTTTTGAAGTTGCCGAGATCTGAACTCTTTTCTTTCTGCTTTGATCAGTAATGAGTTAAAGAATCAAAGAAACATGAGTTGTTTGTGCTCATAAATTCTTGACGTTATCACCCTCCCAAACCGGTGGAGGACTAGGCTGGCGAACTGACAGCCTTCTAATTTCCTTCAGTTAGAATTTCTGAAGCCCCAGCCTGAAATTTGAAAGAAAAACAAATCCCATGTATGGAATTTTTGGTTTCTTTTTCCCCTCCCTGTCTGTCTTAAATATATATAATGCAGACTATGTTTTAAATACCAAGAAATTTCTGAAGAAAGGGAAAGAAATTAATATGTATGTACTAAGTGTAAGGCTACATGCATAGCTCAAGTTATCTCATGTTATTGTCCATACTTTGTGAGGTAGTTCATATTAACCCCTCTGACAGATAAGGAAACCAAAGCTTAGATTTGTAAGCAACTTATCAAAGGGCACATGGCTTATACTGTCAGAACTGGGTTTTAAAGCCATTACTGTTTGACTCCAAAACTAATACTTTTACCACTAATTTTTGGGTAACTATGTAATATGTGTATGTCATAAATAATATAGTTATCTTAAAAGTGGAAGTCATCATGTATGAGTAAATATGCATTTACTCATAAGATGATCTTTTTGTTGTTATTGTTTGAGAGGAAGGCTGGCTCTGTCACCAGGCTGGAGTGCAGTGGCGCAATCTTGGCTCACTGCATCCTACTTCTGGTTCAAGTGATTCTTCTGCCTCAGCCTGCCAAATAGCTGGGACTACAAGCGCGCATCACCATACCTAGCTAATTTTTTGTATTTTTAGTAGAGACAGGGTTTCACCATGTTGACCAGGCTGGTCTCGATCTCTTGACCTTGTGATCCTCCCGCCTTGGCCTCCCAAAGTGTTGGGATTACGGGCATGAGCCACCATGCCCAGCTAAGATGATCTTTCTTATAAGAAGATGATCATAGACCAAAGTCAAGTACTTCATAAAATTCCTTTACCCAGCCAGGTTTTAGAGCGAAGGTAACAAGGGGAAGAGGCAGAAATTACGGCATAAGTAACGGTAATTAGATGTGATCAGATGATGCTAAGATGTTGTTCATTCATTTATGCCACAAATGTATGCCGAGTACCCTTTTTTGCTAGGCACTGGGAATAAAATGGCAAACACATATTTTCCTTTCTCTTAAGACACTCATAATTAAGTCTAGCAAGACAGGCATTATGCAAGACACAGTGGTAAAGCTGTGTTACAGAGTTTCATCAAGAAAATGATTTAAAAAGTGTTTCTACCTTGCTTTGGTACTATAACACAGGATTCCATGCTGTTGGTCATTGTCAGTGTAATCACAGCTTCACAGCAGGACATCTGCAGTTTGATTCTGCCCTGTCTTTATTTTTATTCTCATTTGTAAAAAGATAGAGGAAATTGCAAGATAGTCGTTCTTTGTCAGCTTAAGCTTTCTTATCCCACTCTTTTTTCTTTGTTTACTTTTTAAAGTGATATTTGCCCTTTTTTGTTCAGTGGGAAGTTTAGAGAATATAAAAAGATTCACCAAGTTCCACTATACACCTGTGCTGTGTTGTTCTGTAGTGGTTAGGATATGAACGATATACTTTTCTTCTCTTTTTCTGTACATTTTTCAAGTTTTCTAAAATGAATATTCATTGCTTTTGAAATTGAAAAAATGATTCAGTAAATAAAAAGTAGAGTCAGCTGGGCACAGTGCCTCTCACCTGTAATCCTAACAGTTTGACAGGGAGAGAACAGGATGATTCCTTAAGATGTGGAGTTCAAGTCGAGCAACAAAGCAAGACCTCATCTCTACAAGATAAAAATTAGCAGCCTGTAGGGGTCTGCACCTGTCGTCTTAGCTGCTTGGGAGGGTGAGGTGGGAGTACCACTTGAGCCTGGGAGTTAAGCCTGCAGTGAGCCATGATCATGCCACTGTACTCCACCCTGGGTGACAGAGTAAGATGTTGTCTCTTAAAAAAAAATGTGGAGTCATCAAAGCTATCTTTAAATCCAACTGTATTGTAATAGCTGTAATAAAGGAGATTATAGGAGCCTGTCCCAGAAACAAAGATACAATAGTTCCTCTCTTATCCACAGTTTGGCTTTCCATGGTTTTAGTTATCTGTGGCCAATTGCAGTCTGAAAGTAGGTGAGTATAGTACAATAAGTTATTTTGAGAGGGAGAGCCCACATTCACATAATGTTTATTGAAGTATGTTGTTATGATTCTATTTTATTATAAATTATTGTTATTAATCCCTTACTGTGCCTAATTTATAAATTGAACTTTATCATAGGCATATATGCTTGGGAAATAACATCATAAATATGGGGTTCAAACTGTTTGTGATTTCAGGTATCCACTGGGAGTCTTGGAATCTATCCCCTGCAGATAAGGGGGGAACTGGTTTGTCATTTTTTAATAGATACCCTCTCTAGTAGTTATATAAGTATTTTACAATGTTATACTTTATTCAAGTAATTTAATATTATATTTCTTTTTTGAAAGAAACAAAAATGATCCTTACTTATACTCTTAGGAAACCGAGAAACTTAAGTATTTAAATATACCAGAGTATTTTGATAAGTTCTGTGGATTATAAGTTTATTGAAAGTTTTTGTAGTACTTTTTCTTACAGCATGTAAGAAAAAAACTTAATAGTAGGATTTTTCTAATATTTACATGTCTAAGCACACTTAAATGGGGATTAAGAGTAAAGATCACCATATTAAGCTTTGTGGTGAATAGCAAGATTCCAAAGCAACTGGAATTTACTCAGTTATAAATATAAATTTTTTAGCTATATTTAATACAAGGTTCTAGCCTCATACAAATTAATTTTTAAATATTCAGCATGCCAATTTACTCCTATATGATTTTTCTCTTGTTAATTGGAATATTTTGTATGTTCTTCATTTTTCATTCAATGTTGTATCTTTTGCCATTTTTATGTGTAACAGATATATACCTTCCCCCTCCAAAAGATCATGTAACAAATATATTTCTATTGTTATTTAATCTTAGAAGTGGTGACAAGAAAAATATAGCCTGGAAGATACTTCCAAAGAAGCCATGTAAAAATCTGATGAACACACTGAATAATTTGCACCAGCAATTGGCAAAATGTAAGTGGATAACTTAATTAAATGGTGTAATTTAATCTGAGAAAGGGACTCCAATTACTTTGCCTTACTTATAAAAGAATAATGTTTATTTTATCTAGCAGAAAGTGGTTTTACAATTTTAAAGGCAGATGATTATTAAAGCAAAATTTGTTAGAAGTTGAATGAGGGATTTATAAACTATGTATTTTATATCTACCAAACTTCTATAGAACCATCTTAGAATAATAAAATTCAAAAGGATGTTAAGGTGGTTGTTTAATTTTACCATTACTGAAATACCATGGAAAAAATGCAAGTTTCCACCTATATATTGTTTTTTTTTTTTCTTTTGAGACAAGGTCTTGCTTTGTCACCCAGGTTGTGGTGCAACGGCACAAACATGGCTCACTACAGTCTTGACCTCTTGGGCTCAAGTAGTCTTGCCACTTCAGCCTCCTGAGTAGCTGGGACTACAGACACAGTGAGGCGCTACACCTGGCTAATTTTTCAATTTGTTATAGAGACAGGGTCTTGTTATGTTGTCTTGGGCTCAAGCAGTCCCTCTTTGATTTCTCAAAGTGCTGGGATTAGAGGCGTGAGCCACCGTGCCTGGCATATTTTCTTCATACATAGAATAGAAAATCAGTTTTGAAAATCTAAGACAAATGGCATAAACTACATTAGAAAATGCTGATGATTTCAGTGGGGTAAGAGCCAAGTCACATGTTTTTCACCTTCAGTGGATCTTAATGCTGTGCTTGCTTTTTAAAATTTTTAATTTTGGGGGGTGCTTATCTTAAATAGTGTGAAAATAGAAGTATGCCAATAGCATTAAGAAAGTAATCAAAATGAAAATTGATTAGGATATGGAATATTTCTGTTTAAAAAGTTTATATAAGAATATATCTTGACTTATCCAGAATTACTGATAAGAATTAATCTTTCATTTCTTTGTCTAATCTTCTTGGTATTATACAGATGACACATTCAGAATCTATAACTTAATACTTACTATGGTCAATAGTATTTGAGGTTCACATTTATGTATTAGGTACAATACAAGCATAGAAGGTAGCCTACACCCTTGAGGATTCATCATAATGTATAGTGTAGTTGGGAATAGAGATGGATAAAAACAATATTTACAAAGTACACTTAATAACAAGTAGGTAATTCCATAGAAGCTCATAAGTATTGGGATATTATACAAATGACATTAAATATAACAAGATTTTGCCTTATGGAACAAATAAATCATGCATGTAATACTATTTGTTACCTAGTTAATTGCTTTCTAAAAGTGTTTGCACTTCTTTTGAATAGCTGAGAAGCCCAACAGCTATTGTAGCAATATTTAAATATTATTAACTTCAGCTGGGCAGGGTGGCTCAGGCCTGTAATCCCAGCACTTTGGGAGGCTGCGGCAGACAGATCACTTGAGTCCAGCAGTTTGAGACCATCCTGGGCAATGTGATGAAACCTTGTCACTAAGAAAAGTACAGAAGTTATCTGGGCATGGTGGCAACACACCTACTTGGGTGGCTGAAGTGGGAGGATCACTTGAGTTCTGAAGGTCAAGGCTGTAGTGAGCCATGGTCGCACTACTGCATTCCGGCCTGGGTGACACAGCAAGACCCTAACTTAAATTAATTATTTATTAATAATGAAATAGCCCATTCAGCTTTTGTGAAAGGCAGAATCTCAAAGGTTAAAACTACAAACATTTAAATAATATTGATAATTAAGGATTATATAACACTTTATAGCTTCAGAGCACTTTCACATACATTCTTTTATGTTACAACTGTGAGAATGAGTTTGAAGGAAGCGTATAGTAGCTTGTCACAGATCATACAGTTAACAAAGATGAAGCTGGGATTAAAACCTAGGCTTTCTTAGCTGGGCGCAGTGGCTCACACATGTAATCCCAGCACTTTGAGAGGCTGAAGCAGGCGGATCACTTGAGGTCAGGAGTTTGAGACCAGCCTGGTCAACATAGTGAAAACCCATCTCTACTAAAAATACAAAAATTAGCCAGACATGGTGGCATGTGCTTGTTGTCCCAGCTACTTGGGAAGCTGAGGCTGGAGAATTGCTTGAACCTGGGAGGTGGAGGTTGCAGTGAGCCGAGATCACACCACTGCACTTCAGCCTGGGCGACAGAGCAAGACTCCCTCTGAAACAAACAAACAAAAAACCCTAGGTTTTCTGGTTCCAATGCTTACATTCTTCCAGTATTTTCACTTTTTTAGACAATAAGTACTCCTCCAAAAACTCTCGAAGATGATTAATTGTTCCTTATATTTTAAAATTTTGAAGTAATAACAAACTTTTTTTCCTGACCCTTTGAGATTTGATGCTTCATGACATTTGAATAGAATGTAATGTATTTCCTACCAAGTACATTCTCTGACATCATTACAATGTAACCATGAAAATCAGGAAATTAATATTGAGCATTACTGCCATCCTAATCCTCAGACCAACCACATTTAAGTTTTGCCAGTTATCATAATAATGTTCTTTATAACAAAACTATCCAGTTTCAAATCAGGTGTTGTATACAGTTTCAAGTCCCTTTATTTGCTTTGACTCCTAAACAGTTCCCCAGATTTTCTGCCACCTTTGCAGATTCTACTTACCATTGTAGAATTGTCCATGGTGTGGGGTTTGTCTGAGCATTCTCATGATAAATGCAGGCCACTCATCTTTGTTTTTTTTTTTTTTTGAGACAGGGTCTCTCACTGTCACCCACGCTGGAGTGCAGTGGCACGATCACGGTTTATGGCAGCCACGAGCTCCCAGGCTCGAGCGATCCTCCCACACAGCCTCCTGAGGACTACAGTTGCAAGCCACCACACCCAGCTAATTAAAAACATTTTTTTTTGTAGAGATGGGATTTCACTGTATTTCCAGGCTGGTGTTGAACTTCTGGGCTCAAGTGATCCTCCCACTTCAACCT
The DNA here is from genome assembly GCA_963573385.1 of Cacajao melanocephalus. Lineage (NCBI taxonomy): Eukaryota > Metazoa > Chordata > Mammalia > Primates > Pitheciidae > Cacajao > Cacajao melanocephalus. The sequence continues at coordinate 58,803 of CAUYLG010023094.1, forward strand.
CCTAAAGTGCTAGTATTATAGATGTGAGCCACTGCACCTGGCCCAGGTCACACATCTTTGACAGGAATATCACAGAAGTGACGTGCGTTTCTCTCATTGCATCCTTATATCAGTTCGCACACTATTTTGCTTTGTCCCATTATTGATGAAGATACTCACTTTGATTACTTGATTATGGTGGTGTCTACTAGACTTCTGTAAAATTACTTGTTTACTATCTAATGGTTTTAGCATTGAATTATCCAGGAAGAAGAATTGTTTTTTATATTTTAATCCTTGTGTGTTCTTCCCATAGGTACTTATATTTAAAAATAAAAAAAATAAAAAAAAAAGGAAAGAAGGACTGTTGTATTTGCCCTGTGCCCAGTTTGCACAGGGTAAATAGTCCTTCTCTTTTTTTTTCAGTCTGTTTTCAATAAGTAAGACACAAACATGAATAAATACAAGAGGGCATGTCACTGCTGCTTTGAAAAAGCCATATAGATGTGTAATATATAAAATACATATATATATATATTCATATAGAGAGTGAGAGCAAGTATATGCACATAACATGCAAAGTGGCCGGGCACGGAGCCTCACGCCTATAATCTCAGCACTTTACAAGGCTGAGGTGGGCAGGTCACCTGAGGTCAGGAGTTGGAAACCAGCCTCGCCAACATGGTGAAACCACGTCTCTTCTAAAAACACAAAAATAAGCTGGGTGTAGTGATGGGTGGCTTTAATCCCAGCTACTCGGGAGGCTGAGGCAGGAGAATCTCTCAAGCCTGGAAGGCGGAGGCTGCAGTGAGCTGAGATTGGGCCACTGCACTCCATCCAGCCTGGGTGATGAAGTGAGACCCTCTCAAAAACCAAACAAATAAAACATGCAAAGATTTTGAGGGAAAAGGGAGCAATTTTTGAAATATTTTCAGATGTACTAGTTTATGTATAATCTTCAAGATGGTGAGAGAACAATGGAGATAATTCTGGATGAAGATTTGAGAAATCTGTTTATATAAGTTCTTATTATTCTCTTTTCTGTGTAATGTCATTTCCCCTCTCAGGGCATGTGTGAAATGGTAGTGGTGTGAGTGGTATAGATGACATGGCTGTTGATTCTTTCTAGTGCAAATACTGTGTGAGCCTATGAATGATATGTATTCTGACACATATTTATGTTGAACAGCTTTCTGATATTCTGTTGCTTTCTAGGTTGTGATCATTATTTATTATATATAATTATTTTAGAACACGAACTTTAAAAAACATTTTTATAGAGACATAATCTCTCTATGTTGCCCAGGCTAGTCTTGAACTCCTAGAGTTCAAGTCATTCTCCTGCCTTGGTCTGGGATTACAGGCATGAGCTACCATGGCCAGCCTGAACTTGTTTTTCCTGGTGGTAGTGAGATAAACAGGGGTAGCTTTGTAAATTTGGATAAAGTCTACTCAACGGAGCCTACAAAATGCTATGGCAAGTTTTGCTAAGGTTTATATGTGATTAAGTTATATAAAGAGTTGAGGTAGCTTGGGTCCTTTTGAAAACAACAAAATTACATTGATACCATCGTGAGTGTTAGTTTTGTGATTTTGGAGAAAACACTAATACTGTATGTCTTCACAGTGCAGCAGAGACCAAGAGATGATGGACTAATGGATTTAGCAATGAATGACTATGATTTTAATTCTGGAAAGAGGTTGCACATGATAGATTTGGAAATCCAAGAGGCATTTTTGTTTTTCATGGCCTCTATTTTAAAAGGTTATAGATCATACTTAAGGCCAATAACACAAGCCCCATCTGAGACAGCCACAGATGCATCCTCTCTCTTTGCCTTACAAGGTGAGTGACTGCATAGTTTTAAAGTTTTCATGTCATTGAGCTTAACTTCATGATGATTCAATTGCTCTCTGTGCTAATAGCTCATATTTATGAGAATACATACCTATTTTGAGGAGAATGTGAATACCAGCTTTGTTGGTTACCCATTTCTATAGGACTAGTTATTTTTCAGGCATATTAGATAGAATGTTATACCCGAGCGAGTTAGAAGGAAAGTGCCATACTCTGAGATCTAATTGTGAGTCCTTTATTGCTGGCAACTGAGAGTCAGCTCATGCTCAAAATCTCTCGGCCGCGAGGAAGGGGGTTCTTTTTATATGTTGCTCAGGGTAAGGGGGCAAAGCGGAATTTTACAGAAGCAGAATAAGCAAGTTAGGGGAGGAGGCTGGTAACTAGGAGGCAGAAGGCTCCCATGATTGTTGATTAACTAAGGAGGGAGGGTATACACAAGCGATTCCCATGATTGCTGGTTATCAAGGGGGGCATTCGGTACTTTATATACAATCAATCAAGGGGGTATTCACAATAGCAAGTGTGCTTGTCAAGCAGGATATGGTTACAACAGTTATATGTTTCTATAGTTCTAAGAACACGTGACCCAGCACAGTGTGACCCAGGGGTATGCACTCAAGGGGGAAATGGTGGGGCAGGGAAGCCAAGATGGAGTCAGTCAGGCTCACTTCTATGATGGAGTTAGTTTGGTTCACCTCAATAATCCCATTAGCAAATATACAGAAGAAAAATATAGAGCCTTCCAGCCATACACCAACTGCACTTTGTTTTGTCACGTGTATTGAGATACTGATACTTTCAGCTTTCAGAGTAGCAGGCAGTGTTGGGCATACAGAGGAACCTCTGGAATGGGCACCTCTAGGCTTGAATAACCTCATTTATTTTATTTCAGTATACTTCACAAATATTTTCAGATATTGTGTACTGTACAAATATTTACAAATATTTCCTATCTGTGCCATGAAGTAAAAAAAGTTAGGAGGTTCTGGAGTGCAACTGGTTTTATAATACATATTTACTTTTGAGATGAACCAAACTAACTCCATCTTAAAAGTGAGCCTGATTGACTCCATCTTGGCTCCCTGCTCCACCATTTCCCCCTTGAGTGCATACCTGGGTCACACCATGCTGGGTCATGTGTACTTAGAACTATAGAAACATATAACTGTTTAACCACTGCTTGACAAGCCCACTTGCTATTGTGAATACCCCCTTGATTGTACGTAAAGTACCAAATGCCCCCCTTGATAACCAGCAATCATGGGAACCGCTTGTGTATACCCTCCTTAGTTAATCAACAGTCATGGGAGCCTCCTGCCTCCTAGTTACCAGCCTCCTCCCATAACTTGCTTATTCTGCTTCTGTAAAATTCCACTTTGCCCCCTTACCCTGAGCAACATATAAAAGGAAATCCAACCCTTTCCTCGGGCCCGAGAGATTTTGAGCGGTTGCTGGCAATAAAAGACTCACAATTAGATCTCAGAGTGTGGCGCTTTCCTTCTCACTCACTCAGGTATAACACTTTCTTTTGTAGTATTTAACATTTGAAAGAGAAATTCATTTAATAAGTATATGTTAAGTTCCTCCAAATGCTAGGCATTGGGTATATAGTGGTATGCAGAAGAGACAGGGCCAAAAAAAGAGAAGATGATGAGAGACATGATTATTTCTCTCACGAGCTTAGAGTCAAGAGAATAGGCAATTAGAAATAATGAGTGAACAACTTCAGTTCACAACCTTATGTCACAGAAGGCTTTTCTGAAGAAGTAATGTCTGATCCATTATCTGAAAGATGAGTAGAAATTATCCAGAAAAAGGTAAAGTAGGAGAGTGTTGTAGGCAGAGAGAACAGTTTACACAGTCCTTGAGACTGGAAGGAGCTTGAATTCCTGGGCCTGAAAGAAGGCCCAGTGTGGTGTAACTGAGTATAATTAGTAAGGTGAAATTAGGAAATAAACTTTTTCTCTGTTTTCAATAAGTAAAACACAAACATGAATGAATACAACAGGGGATGTTACTGCTGCTTTGAAAAAGCTGTGTGTGTGTGTGTGTGTGTGTGTGTGCGCACGTGTGTGTGTTTATTATATATATTTATATGGAGAGAATGAGAGCAAATATGTGCACATAGTATGCAAAGCTTTTGAGGGGAAAGAGAGCAATTTTCAAATTTACTAGTTTATCATCTTCAAGATAGTGAGAGAACAATGGAGACAATTCTGGATGAAGATTTGAGAGATCTGGGTTTATGTTCCTTTCTTGTTATTCTCCTATTTCTTTGTCAGGTCATTTCCCCTCTCAGGGCATGTGCAGAATGGTAGTGGTGTGGGAGTATAGATGACGTGGTTGTTCAGATTGTTTCTAGTGCAAATATCCTGTGAACCTATGAATAATATTATGTATTCTGACATTATATATTTATGTCGAACAGCTTTCTTAAGAAGCCGGGATCGGTCACATCAAAAATTCTATAACATGATGACCAAAACACAAATGTTTATTCGCTTCATTGAAGAATGTTCTTTTGTTAGTGACAAAGATGCAAGCCTGGCATTTTTTGATGATTGTGTAGATAAAGTAAGTAACGGTACATCTACAATGCCCTAACTTATTTTGTGTGACTATTATAAATGTTATGAGTTGTTTCTATTTATAACTTTTAACAAAATCTAAATTTCATTTTCATCATTGACCACTTAAAATGAAAGTTTTGGTAGCTTGCTAGGAATTATAGAATGCACCTCTTAACAATTACCTTGAAGGATTTTACTAAATCATAAGTTTCATTTTAGCAATCAGGTCCCTAACCCTCCCTGCCTACTTACAAAACTGGGAACTTTTTTGCCAGCCTGTGCACTTCAACTTGAATGTCTGTAATTTTCACCTCTTCTTTTTGTCTGAGATGGGTCATCACATGCTGAAAGTAGGTGTAAAAGTATAATAAATGTTTTACCTGAATATTTCTACAATTGAGAAAGAGTTTTTAGCTTAATTAGTTCTATAATTTTAAATTTATGTATGAAACCTTTCCCTTCAGTCCTAGTATCGTTAGGTGGGACAGAGCAAGGCAGGTATTCATGCTGGAGAGAGAGGAGATAGTAAAATGGTAGTCCAGAGAGGAATTTCAAAACCTGAATAGGGTGTGGAAAGAGGAACAGCCTAGCTGGAATATTGGATTCCACGCCAGGTAAGGAGAGTATTCCTGGAGAGGCATGATCTAACATGGAGAAGTAGAAGACAGGCAATCTAAAGAGGGTGTCCATGTTCAGGAGCAGACTGCTGCAGGGTGTCAGAACCTAAACAGGATGAGAAGAGCACTCATACAGAGGTGACCACAACACGAAGTATCAGAGTCTGAGCAGGATGAGGAGAGTATCCTCACGGGGATAACAAGGAAAGCAAATGAGATGTCAGAGTTTGATCTAGATGAAAGAGGTGCCAGCATGGTGGGGTGGGATTTGGTCTGGAGGGGATTGTCAAAACCAAATTAAGGGCTGGGCACTGTGGCTTACGCCTGTAATCCCAACACTTTGGGAGGCTGTGGCAGGTGGATCACAAGGTCAAGAGATTGAGACCATCCTAGCCAACATGGTGAAACCCTGTCTACCAAAAATACAAAAATTAACTGGGCATGGTGGTGCATTTCTGTAATCCCAGCTACTTGGGAAGCTGAGGCAGGAGAATTGCTTGAACCCAGGAGGCAGAGGTTGCAGTGAGATCATGGCACTGCACTCCAGCTTGGCGACAAAGTGAGACTCCGTCTCAAAAAAAAAAAAAAATTACGGTGAAGAAGTCATCTGCGTGGGAGAGGTGTGGTGTGAAGATGGGAGAATGTTACATACGGGGGAGATTGATCAAATAAGTATATTAAAGATAATAAAGTTTCCTATTGAGAGAAGAGATTTACAAATACAGAAGTGAAGAAAACTAAAATGAACCCTGTAGTGTTGGAATAGAATTGGAGATTTGGTAGTCTCATTAGTTTTCAATGCTAGATATAGAAATAAGTGTAGATGTAAGCATATGTGTCTGTGTGTGTGTATATACACATATATTCCCTACCTCTTTACATTGAGAGGACCTGGAAGCAGCCACACCCCAACAGCAATGAGCACACCTAATGTATAGATTTTGTCTTCTAAATACCATTCTCCACTAAAAGAATCAGGACTCAGAAAAATGGTCAGCCCCAGATTTACGGCAAGGATATTACATGATAAGCCCTAAAGTATCTTGTTCTAGAAAACCAAGAATTGCTCCAAGAATAATGGAGACATGTTAAAACAAAACATACACAGAAGTCAATTTTAAGGGATTTCCAAAGGCAAATCTAGGATAATTTGAACATTATATGTTAGTAATAGATTAGCCCATTGAGTAAAATGAGAAACCATGAGTTGTCACAGGTAGCAGTCAATTAGTTGAAAGTCATCTGATGAGAAGCAAGATCTTACATAGTTATTAAGGACCTCCCCACAAAATGCATATTAATGACAAGGGGGAAAAGAGTAACTTTATAGTGGAAAAGCCTGGCAAATACCGTTTTAATCAAGTTATCAAAATGAACATCATCTATAATGGGACAAGTCAACATTGCGTGCCCCTAATTGACTGCAATGAGAATACAACATCAATTCTGTAATATTCCTGCCAAAATGTATGATCTGTATAATCTCAAGGAAACACTGGACAAACACATATTAAATGATATTCTACAGAATACTTCTTCTGTAATCTATGAAGTATTAAGTTTAAGAAAATAGAGTAAAAATGGAGAAACTTGTCTAAAGTGAAATAAGGAGACTTGACAACCAAATGCAGTGCTTAGTTAAGAACTAGATCTCAACATTATTAGGTTAGATCTAGATTATTATTAGATTATTATATTAATATAACATTATTAGGTTATCTCTAGATCATAACATTATTAGGACAAAACTTGAATATGGTTTAAGGATTACATAGTAGTAATGTATTAGTGTGATGATTTCCAGTCATAATGTATGTTGATTTCCAGTCATAATGTATGTTAATTCCCAGTTGATTGTATTTCTATAGGAGAATGTCTTCATTTGTAGGGAGTATAAAAATATTCAGGGATGATGATGGGTCATCATCAGCTCAGCAGCTTACTCTCTTAAGATTAAGGGAAGAAGTTACTTGTACTAAAACTTTTCTGTAAATTTGTATTTCAATAGGTATATAGTATCCATGATCTTATGCCCATGATAATAGAAAAAAGGAAGAAATCAAAGTTGTATTATGTATGATCACAACAGTTTATAACTTTGAGATTATTTAAAGAAGTTCATCACTTTCAAATTTATGTGATTGTGAAAGAAAATTAGTGGTTTTGTTTTTGTTTTTAAAACAGCCAAAATACAACTCATCCCTTGATATTCAGAAATTGGCACAATTCTGAGTTTAATATAAAATTGGCCTTATTGGTTGTTAAATAAGTAACAAATGTGTCTTATAAAAATGAAAAGTGATTCTCACTATGAATAGGAAAGAAGTATAATAGGAAAAACACTACATTGGGAATCAGAAATACTTTAATCTTGACTATTATACTTGTGACTTTAGTCATTTAGTCTTTCTATGTTGTTTTCTTATGTATGTTTTTAAAATGTTTGGAGGAGAAATAATTATAGCTGACTATCTCTTAGTGTTCAGAGTAGTGTTGTGTAAACTAAAAAGTAGAAAAATGACTATTTTTGCATTTAGCTGGGTTTTATTCACGTTCATAGATTAATGGTTCCTTTGATTTACCATTTCATAACAGAAATGTTCAATTTTTGAATGATTTGTACATATGAACAGCAGGAACACATTCAGAACCTTGTAGGCATCTACCTTTTCCTTCAATTTAGAACACCTGAGGGATGGTTGATACAGCGAAATACTATTTCTGATGCTGTTGGGGAATTAACAAATGAAAGTATCCAGAAATATCATCCCTAGTTCTTTCTTGAAAATGCTTTGGAATAGGGAAAAGGTGGATACACGTCATTACCTGCTTAAAACTCACAATTCTTTTTCCCATAGAAACACTGTTATAAATGGTGATTAGCTGTACTTCAAATGATAGCACAGTGGTTTGCTATAAATAGGTATTAAATTTTTATAAGTTGGGCATGGTGGTGTGCACCTTTAATCCCAAGAGGGATTACTGCTGGCTACTCAAGAGGCTGAGGCAGGGAGCCCAGGAGTTGGAGTCCAGCCTGGGCAACATAGTGAGACTTTGTCTCTAAACAAAACCCAACAATAGTGAAGTATTAATTTTGTATGTGTGGAATGATACTCTAACCACTTTTTAGGACATTTAAAAAATCAGATTTATGGAGATATACAAACAATAAATACACCATTGATGTACAAAGTTGAGTGAGTTTTGACAAATGCATATTTCCGTGTAACCATGACTTCTAAATATTTTCATCACCCCAGAAAAGGCATTGTTTTGGGGGAAGATTTATTTTCTACATTTTGAGTAACCTGTTTACAAACAGAGTTCCCCTGCATTTTGTGTGTTGAGCTCTTGTCTATAAAGCTTTGAAAACCTGTTTTGTTTTGGTTTTTTTATTATTTTTTATTTTTGAGATAGGGCCTCCCTCTGTCACCCAGGTTGGAGTGCTGTGGCATGATCTCAGCTTACTGCAGACTCAACCTCCTGTGCCCAAGTGATTTCCCACTTCAGTCTCTTGAGTAGCTGGGACCACAGGTGTATGTCACTGTCCCTGACTAATTTTATTTATTCATTTATTTTTGAGACGGAGTCTCGCTCTGTCACCAGGCTGGAGTTCAGTGGTGCAATCTTGGCTCACTGCAATCTGCGCCTCCCAGGTTCAAGCAGTTCTCCTGCCTCAACCTCCCAAGTAGCTGGGACTACAGGCACTCACCACCACATCCAGCTAATTTTTTGTATTTTAGTAGAGATGGGGTTTCACCATGTTGGCCAGAATGGTCCTGATCTCCTGACCTCGTGATCTGCCCCCGGCGGCCTTCCAAAGTGCTGGGATTACAGGTGTGAGCCACTGCACCTGGCCTTTTTTTATTTTTATTTTTTGTAGAGATAGGGTTTCTCTATGTTGCCCAGGTTGGTCTTGAACACCTAGACTTAAGTGATCCTCCCGTAGTATGCTCCCGAAGTGCTGGGTTTATAGGAGTGGCCACTATGCATGGTGAAAACATATTTCGAGGAGATACTTTCATAGTTCCTTGACAGTTTTGTCTTCATTAGAGCATTATACCAAGAACTTTTTTTTCAGTATTTTAATCAAAGTTTTATGTTTGTCTTATTTGGTGCTTCTGTTAGGCCATTCTTGTGTTTCTGTAAAGAAATACCTGCTTCTGGGTAATTTATAAAGAAAAAGAGGTTTAATTTGCCCCCAGTTCTGCCGGCTTTAAAGAAAGCAAGGTGCTTGCACCAACAGGGAGCCAATATGTCACATGGCCAGAGCTGGAACAAGAGAGGGAGTGGTAGAAGGCGCCATATGCTTAAATAAAACATCTCATGAGAACTCACTCACTACCACAAAGACAGAACCAAGCTATGAGGAATTTGCCGCATGACCCAAATGCCTCCCACTAGGCCCCACCTCCAACATTGAGGATTACATTTCGACATGAGATTTGGAGTAGACAAATATCCAGACCATATCAATGCTTATAAAATTAAATATTGGCAATAAATAGAAAGATGTGCTTTAAAAAATAATTCCTGTACACTCTTTTTTTTTTTTTTCGATTCGGAGTCTCACTCTGTTGCCCAGGCTGGAGTGCAGTGGCGTGATCTCCGCTCACTGCAACCTTCAGCTCCCTGGTTCAAGCAATTCCCCTGCTTCAACCTCCCGAGTAGCTGGGATTACAGGTGCACGCCACCACGCCCAGCTAATTTTTTTGTATTTCTTTTTTTTTTTTTTGTAGAGACGGGGTTTCACCATGTTGGCCAGACTGGTCTCAAACTCCTGACCTCAGGCAATCTGCCTGCCTCAGCCTCACAAAATGCTGGGATTACAGGCGTGAGCCACCACGCCTGGCCTACATTCTTTTTTTATAGGAACAATTGTGGGTTTTTTGGTATATAAAGATGATATTTCTGTCTGGCATTATGAACTTTGATTTTCTCACATGGTGCTGGGCTTCCATTGATTGTACATATGTTCTCACTTAGCTTCCCTTACGAACAGTGGTGTACATTTGTATAACTGTTGTTACTTGTGCTAACCTTACTGAATCGTAAGGGACCAAACTGGTAACCAAGGTTTTGCTAATAGCATGCTTTAGCCAATAAATGTATTAATCCACATGAGAACACTGAATTAGTTGTCAGAATCCAAGTGACAGTGAGAAGAGAGAAGTCTTATATTGTTCCCTTTTATTTTTGGCCTATTTTATATATCCTATTCAGAAGTTTCTGTTTTAGCTAAGAACTCAGAATTCTTAGCTAAGTCACATGATTTAAATAAATATTAATGTCTAAGATATACAAGATTTGTAATTTTGCTAATTAGGGTAGTGCGTCCTAAGGAGCATATCTTAGTGCTTATAATTAATACATCATGTTGTCTAGGATTTTCTGTAGGCCACCTGTTGTTTATGTGATGATAGTCCATGCAGAAGATGACTGGAATCATTTTTTAAAGGTTATGAATTCTGAGAAGTCTTGAAAAAGAAAATTCTATTAAATATATAATCATTGTTTCTAGGTAGACTATTTTCCTTAAATGTTGTTTATCTATTCAAAGTCTGAATCCAACAAAAGATCACTTACATATAATGGATTAACATTATACTTAAAGATTTTAATGATTACTCTGAAAATCAAAACTGAAAATTAATGCACTAAAACATAATTACTTGTATTTGCTTTATTATAATTCAAGAGACTCTTACTAGAGAAAATAGTATCACAAGATTCAAAATATATCTTAATAAAGTTCATATGTAGTTAGAGCAGAGGTTAGTTGTATCCCTGTGTTGTTATTAAGCAGAACTCTCTGAAATGTAAATGATTATACGATGCTGTTACTACCTTTCATGTTTTGATACCACAGCGACTCACAAAAAGTCTGTGCTTACTATTCATCTGCAAATGTTTTCTGAATATCAGTAACACTTTAAAAAGAATAATTTATGTAGAGTTATTCTTTAGTTGAGTAACTTTGAGCTTAAGATTTTAAGTGAACAAATCTTCTTACCTCTGGCAGTTTAGCTATAGAAAATAGATAATATTAGATACACATTAGCTGTCTCATGGTTCATGACTAGTATTGAACAAAAATTAGATTTGTGGTATTGTTATTCACTTTTTCTCACATGGTATATTAACTCTTTTGATCTTAGCATATCCACACAAAACACTTGACTGACTTTAAAAAGCTGGAGTGGGTAATACTGAATAGAAATAAGAAAAATAACATATGAGAATTACGTGAGTTTCATTTATGACTAATTTAAGAACTATGTGTTCTTGTTCTTCATGTGATTATATTTTAAATCCTTGCAATCTGTTCCTGTGGGATGGTGCTTAACTAAAGGCAGTTTTGTGTAACAAATAGTCTGGTAAGATTTTTTTCTTGGTTTCCCAAGAATCCCTTTCCAGTGTTTTCTGAGCATATTAATGTCTTATGGGAAAATATGAAGAGAATATGAAAATTATTTTAATTTTATCCTGCTGTGGGTGTTGGATTTCTTTTTCTCTCAGTAGAGACAGATGTCACCGTGCTTTCCAAAAGACAGAGATATCCAACTGATAAATTTAGGATTTATTGCATGCCGATTTTTATAATGTTAAAATGAGATTTTACTGATATATAAGTAAAAGGAAGTATCTTTTAGCAAGGTAATTTTAATATTTTTGTAGACTTTACGGAAAATTAGAGCAGTTTTCCTGGACCCCACACTTTTTTATGAGATAATATGGCTACAGAATGGAAAGTAGGCACCAATATGGAGAGGGAGAAGCTGTGAAAAAAGAGTGAGAACTATTAAACAAATTAACATTTCTGGGCATGGTGGCTCATTCCTGTAATCTCAACATTTTTGGGAAGCTGAGGCAGAAGGATTTCTTTGAGGCCAGGAGTTCCAGACCAGTCTGGGCAACATAGCAAGACCCCTTCTCTACCAAAGAAAAGAAAAGAAAAATTAGCTGGGTGTGAAAAGAAAAGAAAAATTAGCAGGCACCTATACTCCCAGCTACTTGAGAGACTAAGGCAGGAGGATCACTTGAACCCAGGAGTTTGAGGTTGCAGCAAGCTGTGATCGCACTGTGGCATTTTAGCCTGGGCAACAGAGCAAGACCCTGTCTGAAAAAAAACATTAAGAATCATAATATATAGGCTGGGTGCAGTGGCTCATGCCTGTAATCCCAGCACTTTGGGAGGCCAAGGAGGGCAGATCATCTAAGGTCAGGAGTTCCTGACCACCCTAGCCAACATGGTAAAACCCTGTCACTACTAAAAATATAAAAATTAACCAGGTGTGATGGCGTGCACCTGTAGTCCCAGCTACTTGGGAGGCTGAGGCATGAGAATCACTTGAACCCGGGAGGTGGTGGTTGTGGTGAGCCAAAATTGTGCCACTGCACTCCAGCCTAGGTGACAGCGCAAGACTCTGTCTCAAAAAAAAAAAAAAAAAAAAAGAATCATAATATATATACAATTTCGTAGACTGAATTTTTTCTCATTTATTGTTATTTTGTGAATGTTTTACTCATTGATTATAATTCTGAATCATATCCTAATTTTTGTCTGGTTCACTGTGTGGATATACCATTAAAAGGCATTTAGTCCAAGAGAGTATAGCATATAATGCTGTTAAATATAATCAATAATTTATATAAGAAGATTTTGAATGTTATCAGTTCCTTAAAGTGTTAGAAAAAATTTTAAACTCATCTCTGTTCTGTTTTGGTACACTCTGCTCTAAATCCTTATCTTCAAGGTTTAACTTTTTAATAATTCTTGCTCTCCCACCTAATCCACATGGTATATGATATTTCTAACCTAATAAAGATCTGTGAAATGTATTTTGTCATATGTATAACATCCTTTTTTATTAATATCAATATTTTGCTCTTTATGAGCTCTTGTGGGGCAGTTTAGGTTCTATGAAGTTTTCATTTTTTCTGGATATTACTTTGCCATCAAGTGCCAAGTGGAAATAGTACTACTAAAGGGCTTTAGATATTGATGTGACTAGAGTTTAACTCAAGTGTACTTCTACATATGCTTAAAGAGCTTAGGGAAATTTGTTATATTTAGTATAAATTTAAAAATGTATAGAATTCACTGTTCTCATCACACAGACACACATGTACGTGTATTTTGTTTGTTTGTTGTTTTTTTTTTTTTTTTGAGACGGAGTTTCACTCTTGTTACCCAGGCTGGAGTGCAATGGTGCAATCTCGGCTCACCGCAACCGCCACCTCCTGGGTTCAAGCAGTTCTCCTGCCTCAGCCTCCCAAGTAGCTGGGACTACAGGCGCGCGCCACCATGCCCAGCTAATTTTTGTATTTTTTAGTAGAGACGGGGTTTCACCATATTGACCAGGATGGTCTTGATCTCTTGACCTTGTGATCCACCCGCCTCGGCCTCCCAAAGTGCTGGGATTATAGGCGTGAGCCACCA
>CAUYLG010023095.1:0-12110 GCA_963573385.1 Cacajao melanocephalus
CTGCTTGCCTGGGGATCACCTGCAGCAGCTGCAGAACAGTAAGGGTTGCTACCAGTTTCTTCTTCTGCTTTCTTTGTCCCAGAAGGATACCTGCCAAATGTCAGTCTGATCTCTCCTTTATGAGGTGACTCTTTGGATATATGGGGATCAGGGAGCTGCTTGAGGAGACAGTCTGTCCTTTATAGGAGCTCAAGTGCTGAACTGCGAGCTCCGTTGTTCATTCAGAGCTTCTGGGCAGGTATGTTTAAGTCTGCTGCAGCAGGACTCATAAACCCCTTTTTATTTCTCAGGTGTTCTGTCCCAGGGAGTTAGGGCTTTATTTATGAGTTTCCATTGTGCTGCTACCTTTTTTTCAGGGCTGCCCTGCCCAGCAAGGAGGCAGCCTAGTCACTGTCTGCCTGCCTAGGCTTTGCTGGGCTGCTGTGGGCTCTGCCCAGCTGCCGTGTGAACTTCCTTGCAGTCCTTTTTATATGGATGTTGTTAGAACTGCCTCGGCAATGGTGGCTCACCTCTGTAATGGTGGACTCTCTGTAATGGCGAGTTGCCTCGGCAAGGGCAAGCTGCCTCGGCATTGGCAGACTGCCTCCGTAGTGGTGGAGTGCCTCGGTAATGGCGGATGCCCCTTCCCCGCAAAGCTGGACCGTCCGGGCTTCGGCTGTGCTTGCTGTGAAACTCTCAACCCAGAGCATTTCCAATTGCTGTTTTTTTTGTTTTTTTTTTGTGGGGGTGGGACCAGCTGAGCCTGATCACCTGGCTCCCTGCCTTAGAGCCTTTTTTGTTTAGTTGAACGATTGACTTTCTCCCAGGTGTTCCAGTCACCTGATGAAAAGGCGCTGCCGGGATCTGTGTGATTTCCCACTGCGCCAGCTGAAACAGCGGCGCTGATATTCGTGGCGCTTTTTTGCCTGGTAATCTCCAGGCCTGGCTCCCTGTTTCAGACCCCTTTTTAATCAGATGAATGGGCGATTCTGCCTTCCCGAAGCTCCACTTCCCAGCTAGAAGGGAGACCCAGACTAGTGTATTTTGTATGGAGAACCGCCGTGCCGGGGCACCGGCAAAACAGCCATGCCGGCCAAAAGAGCCGCACTGGCAACCCGTAGGGCTCCTCAGCCTGGAATCTCCTAGTCTGTGGGCAATAAAAATCCGTCTGGAAATGCGGCATCCACTCACCCTCTGCGCTTTCACTGGGAGCTGCAATCCTAAGCTGCTCCTAATCGGCCATCTTCATATTGTACATCTTTAAAAAAAAAAAAAAAAACTCAGCTCAGGCTGGGCATGGTTCCTCATGACTGTAATCCCAGCACTTTGGAAAGCTGAGGTGGGTGGATCACTTGAGGTCAGGAGTTCAAGACCAGCCTGGCCAATATGGTGAAACCTTGTCTCTATTAAAAATACAATAATTAGCTGGGTGTGGTGGCACACACCTGTAATCCCTGCTACTTAGGAGACTGATGCAGGAGAATCACTAGCACCTGGGAGGCGGAGGTTGCAGTGAGCTGAGATTGCACCAGTGCACCCCAGCCTAGGTGATAGAGTGAGACTCCATATCAAAAAATAAAAATAAAAAGTATAAAAAAATCACATTATTTTGATACTTCTGGGGATGGACACACCTTGGTAGTTCCTGCCCTGCCATTTTTGCTGATGTCACTCTGATGCCACGTTTTACACCATTCCGTTCTCTAGTTCCTAGCAAGAATTGGGTCCAAATTCATCCAAACTGGCTATTGTCTAAAATTTTCATTCTTCTTCACTCGTAAGCTTAACTTTGCTGGAGCATTTTGCTGGGTTTAGGTCATGACATAAAAGAGTAGACATGGCTTTTTTGTTCCTACTTAGATGGTAGATAGCATTTAGGGCACAGTATCAAAACCTCTATGTTATTATTTTTATAAATCTGTTTAATGTCTGCATTCGTTTTCTCATTTTCAGCGTTTGGGCACACTGAGGTCTTTGTGTTCAATAATGGGAATTTTATTGTTAGTTGATTTTCATTAATTTCAGAATACTCCACAATCACCTAGTCAGTTGTTCCACTGTTTTTTAAAATGGACAATATTTATTTTCTCTGTCATTAGAGTGATCATATGATTTACTGTCTGGAGCAGGGCACTTGAGAGTAAAGGCAGTACTGCTGACAGTCATGCTATTGGCAGTCATGCTGGGGTAACGGTTGTTAATTGGAACTGGCCTAGGCAAAGATAGCATGCAGTCACCCTGTTAATGAAGTGAGAGGCAGTGGTAAAGAATGACTGGCCATGCTTAGGTGGAACAAGGAGCCTGGATGCTGCTGCTGAACTTGCTTAGTTATGCCAGAGAGTGAAGCTCCCTGCAATCTAGAACCATCATTCAGGATCATTATGAACCTCTGTACCTGAGAGAATCCACGATCCAATGAATTAATCACACTTGTGAAGCCTGCACAGCATTGCAATCCATGCTTAAAGATAAAAGTACTTATAAACAGCGAGAGAGGGCAAGCATTTCTGGAAGTAGTGGCAAGCATTTTGCTGGGGTGATAATGAAAGGAAGTAATCTTTCTGTGTGCTAATTATGATCTAGAAGCTCAATAAGCCCTCTTCTCAGGGGAACTTCTTGGAATCACGGTAACTTAGATTACCTTATCAGAAAGCTAGGATTAATGATAAGGTAGAAAGGCACTCCAGATGTCTTCCTGTCACCTGGCTTAAAGGCGTTTGTTCCCATGTGTGAGTTGTGCCTCTGGTGTACTCACCAGAAGCGTATTTGCTCAGCTGTGAAGGAGTTATTGAACAATGACCTTATTGGTCTCAGCACATAAACTACTGCAATAACAAATTTGATCTTGAGGGAAATTTGCTAATCCGAGTTACAGGATATTAGTGGCTTATTGGCATAGCGCTTTTTTTTTTCTCTGAGACAGAATCTGGCTCTGTTGCCCAGGCTACAGTGCAGTGGTGTGATCATGGTTCACTGCAACCTCTGCCTCCTGGGCTCAAGCCATCCTCACACACTAGCCTCTTGAGTAGCTGGGATTACAGGCATGTACCACCATGCCTGGCTAATTTTTTTTTTTTTTTAAGACAGGGTCTTGCTCTGTTGCCCAAGCTGGAGGGCAGTGGTATGATCACGGCTCACTGTAGCCTCGAGCTCCTGGGCTCAAGCAAGCCTCCCACTTCAGCTTCCTAAGTAGCTGGGACCACAGGTGCATGCCACCGCACCCAGCTAAGTTTTGTATTTTTGGGTGGTAGAGATGGGACCACACTATGTTGCCCAGGCTGACTGGCTAATTTTTTATTGTTTGTAGACACACGGTTTGCCGTGTTGTTCAGGCTGGTCTCAAACTTCTGAGTTTAAGTGATCCACCTCCCTTGGCCTCCCAGGGTGCTGGGATTACAGATGTAAGCCACTGCATCTGGCCGGCATTAGTGCTTTTGATTCTTAAGTAGCTTTCTTCATATTGCTGCGTTTTCTCTTCAGCTCAGTTAATTTATTCATTCACCTAGTGTTTATTGAGCATGTATTAGGTGGTGCACTACTAGGCACTGGCAATGTCATGGTGAACAAGATAGACGATGTCCTTGCTATATAAAGCCTACTTATAGAGATGGTAAGTGGGGGGATGTTGCACAGTCATAGTTGAGCAACTAGGCAGACTGAGTTATTTCAGAGAGGGATGAATGCTGACTACAAAACAAGCTAAGGCGGTGGCGAGTGACTGAGGTGGGAATGATGGCTGTTTAGATGTGAGTGGTCATAGAATGCCACTCTGAGGAGGTGACAGTTGAATTGAGACCTAAATAATAAGCCAGAGAGTTAGAGTGAAGAGGGGTCCCAGCAGTGTCATAGCAAGTACAAAAGTCCTGAGGCCACAGTGAGCATGGCACTTAGGAGAATGTAAAAGAAAGCTAATGTGGCTAAAGCATTGTTAGGGGGAGGGAGTGTCAGGCGTGTGGTGAGAGATGAACTTGGAAAAGCAGGCAGGGGCCAGGTCATACTGGACATAGAGGCCATGATGACACCTTTGGATTTTATTTCTCAGTAGGAAGCTTTATGTCCAGAGTGTACTACAGTCCGAAGACTCCTCTGCCTTTAAGGAGATGTTCTTTATCCGGTTGAGGAAGTTCCCCTCTGTTCCTAGTTTGCAGAAAGCCATTGCTTTTCCACATATATATATATATATATATTTTTTTTTTTTTACTACTTTTTCTCTCTTTCCTTCTCTGCATGCTTGGGGGTATCCTATCCTCTGAGACCTCTCTGTTCAGCCTGTTCAGTCTTCCTCGATCTTTTTTCTCTCTGGACTTCAGACTCAATAATTTCTATAAATCTAACATCAAGTTCACTAATTCTTCTGTCCTTCTGCCATCTGAAATCTGCTGCTGAGCCTCTCTAGTGAATTTTAATTTTAGTTGCTTTAACAACTAAATTCCATTTTGTTTTATATTTCCTGAGTCAGTTTCCTCACATGGTCCTTTAGTTCTTTAAAGTTGGTTTTATTCATTCTCTTAACTTATTTATAGTAACCGTTTTGAAATCTTCATCTGCGAATACTGAGAGACCATTTCCGTTGACTGCTAGAAATTTCTTTCCCCCTGAGTATAGGTCCTGCTTTCTTTTTTCTTTGCTATCTTGTGCATTTTTGTTGACTACCATATATTTTAGGTAATGTATTGATGCAGTTCTGGATTCTTACATTTTATTTTCTCAAGTGGATGCTGATTGTTTTATTTGCTCATTTGTTTAAGTAATTGGACTGGACTAAATCTCAAGTCTGTCTTTCCTGCTGTATCTGACTCTGGATATCTCTGTACTTCAGTTTTGATTCGGTTTTATTTTGAACCGGTTTTATTTCGGTTTTATTTCCTAGAGAGGTTGCCCCTGTGTCTGCATAGCATAGCATTCAGCAAAGATTGGTCAGAGGCTGTAGTGAAACACCTCGAGCCGCTAGGGCTCGCTTCTCTGCTGAGGAGCTGCCGGAGCACATGGTACCGCAAGCTGTTTTTGTGTGCGCCCCAGCTGTACTTTGTCCTGGTCTCCTTTTACAGCTCCTCCATGTGTGTGCACGCATGGGCTCTAATGACCCAGTGTGCGTGGGTGGCGTGGGCCTGCACTGCTCTCTGCTGTGCATGCTCAGAGCCTCAAGTCCACCTGGGATGTGTGAAGAGCTTTTTAAGCCCCCCACAGCTGTCTCACCCTCTGGGCCTCCCTGTGAAGTCTCTGGCTGGTGTGCCAGTCCATTGCTTTTCTCAGGTAGAACAGCAGCCTCAGGGATGCAGATCTCTAGCCCTCCATGCTGCTTGCCTGCTTTGGGCTTGCTGCTGTCACTGACAACACTCTGAATCCAATGTGTTCCTGCCAGCAGTGGCAGCAAGTTTGCTAGTTTTCAAGGCCGCCCCACGCTTGTTAAATTTCTGAATTGATAGAGCTGGGGAGGAGAGAAGAGGGCAGCTCCTGGCAGGAAAGTCACGGACTTGTGCTGTTCCCACCTTAATCCAGTGGTTTTTATGAATAAACACTTCTCAGTTTGTTGAATGTCTTGTTTGATTTCCAGAGCACCAACTTGGTTTTGACTCTTGACCAGCTTCATAGTTGCTTTGTGGGGAGAGGATTTGTGACCCTTCTCACTCTGTTATGCTAGAAGTTAGACATCCCCCAGGAAATTCTTGAATGTGCCCCCAAGTGATTCTGATTGGCAGCCAGGGTTGGGCACCAGCACACCTGGGACTCTTCGAGCTGTAAATATACACACACAACATCAGGGCATAAGAAAGTTTTTGCCATATTGATTTTCTAAAATAAAATGTCTTGAATGTGTCAGGTATTATAACTAAGGACCTAATTTTAAAACAGGACCTAATGAGGATCTAGAATATAGACTTAGCCTCTGCCAAATTGGCCAGCAGCGATTCTTGTTGATATGTTAAAGTTGGCTGATTTAGCCCTTGGACTTGGTGTGGTATTATTTTATGTTCAGCTTAGTTGGCTAGCATCCATTTCCTGAAACAGATTCCTAATCTAATTTTTCCAGGTTGGAAAGCTTCTTAAGCAGTACGTGTGCTGTGCTCAGAGGTTGTCTGGAATCTATGTTTGATGTATTCTTAACTCTGGAAGGATATTATTCATGGCTGACATATTAGAGGTGACTAAATTGAGAACATTGGGTTATTACAGAACATTACCTGATCTTTTTGTGCTGCTTCAGAAAGGTTACTAATCAGGTTTGGGGGATGTAATTGTCCAGATACAGTGGATAAAGTTGCACTGGACCCTGAAACCAGTAGTGGACAAGAATAGCATAAAAAAGAGACTAATAGATCCGCCTTACCTAATAGGATGCAAACGCACAGAAATCGTACATAAAATACCAGTGAACTAAATCTTTAGAGCAGTGTTAACATTTTTGGTATATTTTCTTTCCGTTTTCTGGACTAGTGGTTCTGAACATATGATCCAAGGACCTGTGGGGATCCCTAGACTCTTTTGGGAGGTTCATGAAGTGAAGACCATTTTTATAATGGCCTTTTCCACTCTCATAAGAAATAGCAGAAGCAGATGAGAACTCAGCTGTATGCTATTCAGCCAGGCATTAAAGAGATTTGAGCAAATGTCACTTTTTTCACCAAAATTTTTAAAGAAAACAGCTATTTTTAATAAAATGTATTATTTGTACTAACTCGTAATAGATTTTTAGAAAGTTCCATAAAAGTTCCATGAAATTTAAACACATCTTTTAAAACTTTATTGGTTTTAATTTGCAATATGGTAAATGTTGATTGATATAATTCACATAAACAAAAGGTCTTTGGGGTTGTCTAATTTTGAAGAGTGTAAAGGGGTTCGGAGACCAAAAAGTGTGAGAACTACCTTATAGATAAATAGATGATTGATAGAGAGATAGATAATGCGATATATACTAATATAATATAGAGTATATTTTAGTTTAAGAGGATTTGCCTTAGTTCACTGACATTGTTACTTATTGCTTGGCTCTCTGTAAGGCAATGGCATTTAGGTGGGAAAAAAGACTAAAATATAATTCATGCTGTGCAGAAAAGAGTTAACATGGCAAATCTGAGACTACTAATTATCAGAAAGCCTGGCTTGAAAGATTGGTCCTCAGCTGGCCTCAGGGAGCTTGGCTGGTAAACCCTGATAAAAACCTTTTCCTACATGAGAAGAGTGGCTCATTGTGCCTAAATTATTTGTATAAGTCGTGTGGTTATGCTGAACACCTGGTTTCTTTATTGGAGTCTGAAATGTTGGTATATGCTAGGCAGTGGGTACCTACATGACCAACCCCCAGTAATGGCCTTTGATATTCAGTCTCCAGTGAGCTTCCCTGGTAGAAAACACATTGCACATGTTGTCAGCACTCACTGCTGGGGGAAATATGTGTGTCCTGTGTCACTACATACCTGGTTTCTTCCAGACTTCATGTGTCTTTTCTCTGTGCTGATGCACCTCAATGCTGAGTCCTGTGAGTCCTTCAAGTGAATCACTGAACCTGGTGATCGTCTTAGGAGCTCCTGACACACCTGCTGTCAAGGAACTCACAGCTGAGGAGGAAAAAAAGACATATGTATGTAATTACAGTACAGTTTGTATTGCTATAAAATAGTGTAGTTAACAAGGTAAAAAGGAGCTAAAGAGAGGATAGAGGTCAGAGAGAGCTTCACAGGAAGACAATGAAAGGTATTTTGAAGGATGCGTGGAATTTTTTCCAATGAAGAAAAAGAGAAGATGGGTCTGCTAGGCAGACGGTGTGAGCCTAGAGCAATGAAACGGATAGTGTAGTGGCTTGGAGCACTCAAAGCAGCTTGGTAATACTGAAGCAAGAAGGATCCTGGGCAGCACGAGGTGATTATGTTGGAGAGTTAAGCAGGGAGTCATTGAAGGGTTTCCAGTTAGAAATATAAGGTACAAAGAATAATGAAGGGGAAAATGAAAAGACCTGGATAGCAGTTATGTGCTCCTGGTCAGGAGATGAATTAGAAGAAGGAGGGTTGATACTGGGATCTGTGTAAAGAAGCGAGGATAAATGAGCATTAATATAAGCAAATGTGAGATTTCAGATTCTATCTATTTATTTTTAATTAATGGTTTTTTTCTAAGACAAAGTCTTGCTCTGTTACCCAGGCTGCAGTACAGTGATGCAATCTCAGCTCATTGCAACCTCTGCCTCCTGGGTTCAAACAATTGTTCTGCCTCAGCCTCCCAAGTAGCTAGGATTATAGGCGCACATGACCACACCTGGCTAATTTTTATAGTTTTAGTAGAGATGGGGTTTTACCGTGTTGGCCAGGCTGGTCTCGAACTCTTGGCCTCAAATAATCTGCCTGTCTTGGCCTCCTAAAGTGCTAGAATTACTGACATGAGCCATCACACTCAGCCAGCTTATCACGACTTCTAGTTCTTCTGCACTTGCATCATCAAATGCAAATGTCAGTTTTTGAAAACTGACAGCTAACAATTTTGAAAAGAGAATGGCTATCTTTTCAGTTGTAAAACATTTTTATTATTAGGTTATAAACAGGAATTAGAATGATTAATTCAATGAAAAATTTAATATTCTCTCTCTAATCACTTTTGTGTGTACATCATCCTTTAGCAATTGTCTTCTTATGAACCCATCCAGTAAATCTTGTTGTACAAATACACAGTAGACAAAAGACCACTGTTAAACATCCTCTTAGTAAGGCAATGTTCTGGGCTCCTATGTCACACATTGTGAAGTCCTTTCAGTTGAATGACCAACTGGGTGAACATGCTGTATTTTATTTTTACCTTTAATAATTGTTATTCATTCATTCATTCTTTTTTGCTTTGCTTTTTAAAAAAAACCTGCTTAAAAATAATTATAAAACCCATTTAAAAATAGTTATAGAATTAGAGGAAGCTGCAAAGACAGAGAGATACAGTGCAACCTTCACCAATCTTTTCCTGACAGTTACTTCTTGGGATAAGTTATGTATGTATAATGTACAATATGAAAATCAGGAAACTGATGTTGGTATTATGAATGTGGATAGTTCTGTGTCCTTTTATCATGTCTAGATTCTTATAACCACCACTATAGAACAATTCTGTCACCACAAAGATCTCCCTAGTGTTGATAGTCACACCAACCCCTGCATCCTCCATCATCCCTAACCCCTGGTAACCTGGTCTGTTATCCATCTGTATAATTTTATCGTTTTGGAAATGTTACATAAATGGAATCATACAGTGTGTGAGAGATTGGAATTTTTTGTTCTGCATGAAGGCCACGAGACCCATTCAAGTTGCTGGGTGTTTGAGTAGTTTGCTTTGTTATCTTGCTGAAGAGGATTCCATGGCCTGGAGGTCATC
Source organism: Cacajao melanocephalus (assembly GCA_963573385.1). Taxonomy (NCBI): domain Eukaryota; kingdom Metazoa; phylum Chordata; class Mammalia; order Primates; family Pitheciidae; genus Cacajao; species Cacajao melanocephalus. The sequence continues at coordinate 9,331 of CAUYLG010023095.1, forward strand.
CTTTTATATGGCACTTAATTGGATCATATTTTAAAACCCACTCTCCCTTTTAATTGGTGTATTTAGAACATTTGTATTATTTTTCATTTTAAAATGTCTACTCTATTCCATACAACACCTCACCAGAGATCGTTTACATCTGAGGAAGAGATGGGCCATGATATTGATCTATAGTAAAACACTGTAAGAAATGCAGTCCAATTGTATACATTTCCAGGCACCCCTAAACAAGTGGATCATGATGCAGAAATATAGACATCACTACTACAGTTTACATAAGATAAAAGGGAAGTATCAGTAAACTTTAGAAAGTAATAAATTCACCTGTTTCTTAATATGTGGGTGTGCACTTGTTACAAAGCCATAGTGAATGGTTTATAAAATGAGATTTTGTTGTGTGTTCCTCCGCTGTTTAATAGGGCATGGCATTTTTACTAGGCTCTTTTGGGACTACAGCCAATGATTAGCAGCACACAGTAGTGGTCCAGCTCTAAAGAACAATCATTAGATAGACTGGACACCCTCTCTTACATGTGCACAAACGGCATGGAAAAGGATTAAACTTTTAGATTTGGACCTGTGTACTTATTTCCCCTTTCTAGTGTATTAAGAGCTGGCATGTGCTTTAATTTGCCAAAAGCAATGCTTGTATTCTGGCAGCAACATGCTGCTTGTATTACATAGTAAAGTGAATACCAGAACTGCAAAGGCAGGAGGTGTTAAGTGAATTTGTATTGGGAAGAGACATCATTAACTTAAACAGCAGCAAATGAAGAGTAAATACGGAAACTCCCTGTTGCCATGGATGTACGTGACCTCCGTAGTATGTGATATAAGAGGCATTTCAAATTTATGGCCTCCAGCCCAGAGATGGCAAGTGCTTTTCCATTCAGTCTAATACTTCTGGATTCCTACTAAAAAGGAATATTAAGGGCATAGAAAAGTTGCTTACTGAAAGGAAATCCCAAAGAGCAAGAGAGGGGATGTAGAAATTAGGAAGTTGGCTACGTGCGGTGGCTACTTTGGGAGGCTGAGGTGGGCAAATTGCCTGAGCTCAGGAGTTCGAGACCAGCCTGGGCAACAAAGTAAGACCCAATCTCTATGAAAAACACAAAAATTAGCCAGGCACGGTGGTGCATGCCTGTAGTCCCAGCTACTTGGGAGGCTGAGGTGGGAGAAGAATCTCTTGAGCCTGGGAGGCAGAGGTTGCAGTGAGCTGATTGTGCCACTACACTCTAGCCTGGGTGACAGAGCCAGACCCTGTCTCAAAAAAAAAAAAAGATATGAAGTTCTGTGGAACACTTTTAAAATTGTAATTAACTACTTTTTAATATCTTTACAGTAATACAAAACACAGTCACTTGCAGAACTGGTTGCAATCACTTAAATACCAGATACAAATATGTCCTCTACATAAGTTTCTGGAAGTTACTTATGTTTATATGAAATGAAGCTGTTAATACTTTTCTACAGCAATAGCTGAACACCAGGAAGGCCAAGACAAACACAAATTGGGGAATCAGATTTTCCCAAAGCTGTAGTGTGGAAATACTGTAAACAGTTCATTCCATACACATGAATAGGTTTCTTTACTACAGGAAATCCAAGTGGAATAAGGACTGGACATGGTAAAAAGGTTTCTTGAAGGGAAGAAGGATAACATCCTGCATGCATTTAGTGTTCAGCCCCTTCTGCTGCATCACATTTTTCTCCTGCACTGTCTGCTGTCCACAGCGTTAGGTTGTCTCTCAGCAACTGCATGATGAGGGGGCTGTCTTTGAGTCTTCAGTGTATCAAGTTCTGCAGTGATCAGGAGGAGTCTTTCCCAAGAGCTCTAGACCATTTACATTTAATGTGATTATTTTATGTTAGGCGTAATCAAGTCTACCATTTTATTTTTCTTCATAGTTTGTTCCTTCTGTGTTTTAATTTTCTTTTTACTGACTTCTTGTGTGTTCCTGAAACAGTTTTCAAAATTCTGTTTTGATGTATCTATAGTGTCTTTGAGTGTATTCCTTTGTATAGATATTTGAGTGGTTGCTCTAGGTAGGTATTTCAGTATACATATATAACTTACCATAGTCTACTGGGGTTGACGTTTTACCAGTTTAAGTGAAGTATAGAAACTTTATTTCCTTTAAAGTCCTTTGCCTGCCCCAGTTTGTTTGTTTGTTTGTTTGTTTATTTTTTGAGAGAAAGTCTCACTCTGTCACAGCTCACTGCAGCCTTGACCTCCCAGGCTCAAGCAGTTCTCCCACCTGAGCCCCGCAAGTGTGTGGGAACACAGGTGCGCACCACCACACCCAGCTAATTCTTTTTTTTTTTCTTTTCTTTCTTTTTTTTTTCTGTTTTCTTTTTTTTTTTTTAATTTTATTGTATTTTAGGTTTTGGGGTACATGTGAAGAACATGCAAGATTGTTGCATAGGTACACACGTGGCAGTGTGATTTGCTGCTTTCCTCCCTTTCACCTGTATCAGGCATTTCTTCCCATGCTATCTCTCCCCACCTCCCCACCTCCCACTGTCCCTCCCCTATTTCCCCAGAACAGGCCCCTGTGTGTAGTGCTTCCCTCCCTATGTCCATGTGTTCTTATTGTTCATCACCCGCCTATGAGTGAGAACATGCGGTGTTTGATTTTGTGTTCTTGTGTCAGTTTGCTGAGAATGATAGTTTCCAGGTTCATCCATGTCCCTACAAAGGACACAAATTCATCGTTTTTGATGGCTGCATAATATTCCCTGGTGTATATGTGCCACATTTTCCCTGTCCAGTCTATCAT
>CAUYLG010023096.1:0-18452 GCA_963573385.1 Cacajao melanocephalus
TTAAGAACTTCTTCATAGCAAAAGAAACAATCATTAGAGTGAACCACCAACCAACAGAACAAGAAAAAATTTTTGCAATCTACCCATCTGACAAAGGGCTAATATCCAGAATCTACGAAGAACTAAAACAGATTTACAAGATAAAAACAGATCCATTTAAAAGTGGGTGAAGGATATGAACAGACACTTTTCAAAAGAAGACCTTTATGAGGCCAATAAACACAAAAAAATGCTCATCATCCCTACTCATTAGAGAAATGCAAATCAAAACCATATTGAGATAGCACCTCACGCCAGTTAGAATGACAATCATTAAAAAATCTGGAGACCACAGATGCTGGAGAGGATGTGGAGAAATAGGAACACTTTTACACTGTTGGTGGGAGTGTAAACTAGTTCAACCATTGTGGAAGACAGTGTGGCACTTCCTCAAGCACGTAGAAATAGAAATTCCATTTGACCCAGCAATCCCATTACTGGGTATAAATTCAAATATTCTTTTATAAAGACTCATGCACATGTATGTTCATTGTGGCACTGTTTACAATAGCAAAGACCTGGAACCAACCCAAATGACCACTGATGATAGACTAGACAGTGAAAATGTAGCACATATACACCATGGATTACTACACAGCCATAAAAAATTATGAGTTCGTCTCCTTTGTAGGGACATGGATGAACCTGGAAACCATCGTTCTCAGCAAACTGACACAAGAACAGAAAATCAAACACCGCATGTTCTCATTCATAGGCCAGTGTTGAACAATGAGAACACATGGACACAGGGAGGGGAGCATCACACACTGGGGTCTGTTGCGGGGGCCTAGGGGAGTAATAGCGGAGGGTAGGGAGTTGGGGAAGGATAACATGGGGAGAAATGCCAGATATAGGTGATGGTGATGGAGGCAGCAAACTACGTGCCATGTATGTACCTATGCAACAATCTTGCATGTTCTTCACATGTACCCCAGAACCTAAAGTGCAATAAAATATATATATATGTGAAGAGAAAAAAAAAGAACCTAATAGGAAAAAAATATGACAATACCATAAATATGGTGAAAGAAAAATGTGTTCAGGGTAATTTAGCACGATAGCATCAACAGAATGCCTATATCAGCTGTTAAACAATAGCAACGACAAGCAACAGCTGGCTTTCAGTCTTCACCTACAAGGCTGTGTTTTGGTTAACATATTTTTTTAGGTGAGCTGAAACATCACAGGCAATTGAGGGACCAGGAAGTGAATCCTCTAGGGAAGAGGAAGCATTCCACTGGATGGCTTTTAGAAATGTTGCTCCTAGAGGCATCTGACCAATCAACAATGTGCTTTTTTCTTTCTTAGAAGTCTCTTTGATTTTATAAACTTACCTGATCTCTTGTTCTGTTGTGAATACTCACTGCTGTAGCCCTCCAAGAAGCGCATCACATGCTTGACGTCCTTCAAATTCAGCACCTTGTTCATCATTATCACTGAACATAGTTGCAGATCAGAGGTTGGGTCCAGGCATGCACAACTGTGTCTTTAGTCACCGTGGTCCAAGTGTTGGCAATAGCATATATGACATCCTCCTTACTAAACTCCTTTTGAAAACCTTCCATACTCATGCCTCTGTTCCTTGCTGCTAGCACGGTGTTCAAAAAAACGTTTCTACATTTACTCTTCATTTACCTAAGGATGCTTTGGTCACATGCTGAATTAATGAAGTCACATTGAGAAAAAAGTACATAGCATAAATATTATTTTTGATGAGATTTCAGCTGGTGAAGGAGCAGAAACGTTGTCAAGGAATAAGAAAATACTGCAGTGTCATCCAGTCCAGCTTCCCCGTGGTGAGCATGGTCTGTTGGGATAAAATATTTAGGAGACCAATCAGAAAATGATGTCCCTGATGAGCCATGTCTTTTGTTAGCATAATAATTAACTGGTAAGAAATTCACTCTTTGAAAACAGTGAGGACTCAAGCTTTTGCTTATCGCAAAACCTTTACACTTCTGTGTGTCTGCTGCATTAGCGCATCTCAGCATAGTTTTCCTGTTCTTGGCATCCTTAATTACTGTAAAAGTTGTCTCATGAGTGTCTTGCTGGGGCAACAATGCCAAAATAGTGATGTTTCATTCATTGGAATTATAGATTTGTTCTGGCATCTGCTTTTCGTTAAGGATGACCTTGGCAAACTCATCAAAGAATTTCTCCACCACTTCATAATCAGCCAATGATTTATCACCACAAATATTAAAAAATGTAATGTCATGGATGTTTTCTTAAATTGCAGCAACAAGTTGAATATTCACAGTTTTCTTCCATTTTCAGTTCATCATGATAGATCTTTGCTTGTTTCATAATCAACATACTATTAAGTAGCATATATTCACTTGGGATGTTGATGGAGCCACTCTTTCAGTATATAATTGAAATCTTCATTTTTAGCTTTATACAAAAGTGAAGTATAAAGTGTTCATTAACTTATGTTAATCACTTTCGAAAGTATTCACTAACTTATGTTAATCATTTTCAGCATAGTACTTCAACAGTTTATCCTTCTGTTTCTTCAGATCATATACGGTGGTAATTTCAACCGTCTTATTTTATTCCAAAAGTCTTACTCTTCCATAAGACATTTCACATTTACACTGCCGTCCATTTTCTCCAAGTTGATTTTCTGTGGTATAGATAAACGTAAGTGCTTACTTGTTTTTTTAATTATTGTTACTCATAGGGGAATCTGCAGGCAGTTTTGGACATTTTTCAGTAAAATCTTTGAACTGCAAAGTGAAGAATAAACAAAAATCACAGAGAATAATGCACATTGGTTTTGGTCCCAGGTGGAGCATGGTGAGGAAACTGCTGCTGGTTTATTCAGCCTAGACACATGCCATTACTACCCTTTGTGGATATACTTGCCTGGAGGGATGCGGGTGTGCATGGAAAAGATATATCACAGATGAAGTGGGGCAGGAGGACCCTTTTTCTCTTGGGGACACTGAATAAATTATGTGTTGTGCACCTGTGTCTTAACTATGACCCATCACATGAAGGACACCTGTGTAAAATTTTCCATTGTAGTGTCATGTCAGTGTTCAAAAAGTTTCAGATTTTGAATGTATTTTGAATTTCAGATATTCTGATTAGAGTTGATCAACCTGTGTTCTTTCTACTAGTGCAGAAAATTAAAATTTATAGGTATAATCAAAATTTGTTTGCAGTGACTCAAGCAGCCAGGGGCAGAGCCGGCATTCTAAATCAGGTTTAATGGCAGCAAAATCAATTTTCTTTCCAAAGCACTTTGGGAAATTTTCATACAATATTATGGCTAAACAAACATTTCCACTATTAACCCAGATTCAAGGGTGAGCAGAAGTGAGAAAGACCTCAGCAACTAATTAAACTCATGACAACTTTTTTTTTGACATGTAGTCTCATTCTGTAACCCAGGCTGGAGTGCAGTGGCACCATCTTAGCTCACTGTAGCCCTACCTCCTGGGTTCAAGTGATTCTCCAACCTTAGTCTCCTGAGTAGCTGAGATTAGAAGAGCCCACTACCATGCCCAGCTCATTTTTGTGTTCTTAGTAGAGATGGGGTCTGCCATATTGCCTCAGGTTTGCCATGTTGCCCAGTCTGGTCTCAAACTCTCAGCCTCCCAAAGTTCTGGGGTTACAGGTGTGAGCCACTGTGCCCAGCGAATATTTTTTATAGGAAGTATTAATTTACTCAATTGTGAGACTGTGGATTATGACTTAAAATAAAAAACATTTTATTATTGTATATGAATATTTCAAAATATAGTAAATAAATGGGCTGTCTATGACTTCTCGGTCTTTCCATATCATAAAATATTGACCTATCCATCTCAGAAAAGACGTAATTTTCCCCTTCTAATTTAGACACTACCTCTAGACTATTGGCAAGTATTAATAAATATACAAAAAATATAGATATAACTTTTAAATGGCATTTTAGCTAAAGGTAGTTAGTTAAAATAATCTCCAATTATGTGTTTGCTATAATTTTCACCAAGCCCATTGTGATGACTAATTTTATGTGTCAACTTGACTGCGCCATAATGTGGAAAAGAGAGGTAGGAATTAACTGATAAGATCAATTGTGTTGCTTCTGGTTTCCATTCCAACATGAAAAAACAAACCCTTAGATGTTGTCATGTCCATTCTTAGAAAGCTGGAAAACCTGAAAATCCACAACTTTTCTTGGAATTATCAGAAAACTGAAATTTTAGGGCAAACATTTCTTCCTCTAACCCCCTCCCTGCAAAATCTGGAAAGACAGGCATATTGGGAGGGTCACAGCCAATATTTGGTTACCTGGAACAGAAGCCACTGGAGCTATGAACAAATAATTTTGGTCAGTTGCTGGAGCCTCAAGATGGACTAGCTTGTGACTGAAAAATTCCTGGGGAAAATAGTCTCAAGAAAAGCCCAAATGTTCATAGATTTCAGTTTCTGAAACTCATCGTATTCTCATAGTGAGTATGCAAGGAAGATTCTTTCAAGGCTCTTGTGATGGTAAACAAAATGTAATTGTTTTAAAATAAGCCCAGAATATTCACAATTAAGGTCCATTCTCTAGGAAATAAGATTTACCAGATGTTTATCCCAGAGGAAGAAGGGCATTCCTCCCATTCATATACTTTAGTATTTCTGTAACATGCAAAGGTGCACAGGGAATCTCCATGACTGGAGAAACACTTGTAAAAATCACAGCCCTGTGATACGGGCCCCTTGAATGACTGAGATTTAAGCAGAAAGCTATAAAAGAAACTTTATTTTACATACCTTCCCACTACAGCAGTGCTCCAGTATAACAGCACTACAGCTGAAAGAGCGGCGAGACACCAACTGTCTCAGGAGGAGATCCTACAGGAGCCCCAAAACATGGGGGAAGACAAAAACAAGAAGGTAAGAAGGATTTGAAGCCTCTACCGCTAAACAAACATTAAACACAGCCCAACTCCTAGGCAGACTGACATCAAACCTCACACTAAATGCCTATGGACCTCAGTTCCTGTTACCTGGTACAACACATCTAACTTTCAACAAAAAGTTACAAGGCAACTACAAAAGTTACAAACAAAAAGTTATGAGGTATGCTAAAAGGCCATAGATAGATAGATAGACTTTAAACTATGGAGGAAGCATGAAACCAGACTCAGAGATAATTCAAGCACTGGAATTATCAGGAAATTCTAAAATGACTATGATATGGTGTTAAGTGGTCTAAAAAAAACAGACAGACATAATAACAGATGAGTAATGCAAACAGAGAGAAACTCTAAGAAAGCATTTTTTTAAAGATACTAAAAGTAAAAACACTGAGAAAGAAATGAAGAGCATATTTACTTATCGGTAGAATAGATATGGCCAAGGAAAGATCAGTGAACTTGAAGATGTGTAAGTAGATAGAACATACTTCCCAAACTGAAATATATAGAGAAAAATGAACCAAAAAAAGAGAACAGAATATACACGAACGGCGGTGCTGTTTCATAAGGTACAATCTATGCGTAATTGAAACAACACAGAAGAAATAAATAATAAGCAGAAAAAATATTGGTCAAGAAATATTGGTCAAGAATTTTCCAACATAAGTGGCAGACACTAAAATATAGATTCAGTGAGCTCGGAGAACAGCAAGCATGATAACTATTCATAATATATTTACAATGGATACATTTTTAACAAATAGCAATTATTAATTTAGCCTACAAATCATTTAAGCATTATTATATTTCAGACTTAATGATACGGAAGTAACATAGAGGTAAAAAATAAATTCAGTTTGGAGACGAAAGACAGTAAATGATAACAGTTTTTGTTATTGTATCATATAGTAGTCATTTATATTACATGAAAAATTTAAAGCTGGGTGAAGAAAAGAATTTGACTAAGGGCTAAAATTTTAATTAGAACTATGAGCTCAGTCTCAAGGAAAAGGTGACATCTGGGAATTGAAGCAGGTTAGAAAGCATACCAGGTTTATATATGAGGAAAGAGAATTACAGGTAGATGACACAACAGATGCAAAAGCCAATAAAGGGAAGGTTTACTGACCTGTTCAAATAGAAGAGCCAAGGTCAGTGTAACAAGAGTGGAGTGAGAAAAGTAGTAAGGCACACGAGAAGAGGTCAAAGATGCAACAAAGGCCAAATCATGGGGATCTATGGGGATCGGGCTTTTCATGGCTTTTACTCTGAATTTTAAAAATGGCAATTCTTTGGGGGTTTAAGTATATCAGCACTTGATCCAAATTTCATTTTTGAAGAAACAGTCTGGAAGCTATCTTGAGAATAAATTGTAAGGAGAAGTTAATGAAAAAATGGAGAACGAATAGATTATGTATTGCTGTAATCCAAGCAAGAGATTTGATTAAGGTGATAGCAGTGGAACTGATGTGAGCAATTGAGTTCTTAATATTTTTTGAAAGTTGAGCTAATACGATAGCTTAATGGATCATTTGCAGAATATAGGAGTAAGAAACAAGTCAAGGATGATTCAGAGATGTTTATCTTGTATAATTGGAAGATGGAGCTGTTTTTATCTCAGAAGAGTAAGACTGATGATGTACTAGTTTTGGGGAGGGATTTCATGCTAAAATTGAACAGTATTGAGTAAGGGATGTCTACTTAAGCATCCAAGTGTAGCAGTAGAGAAAGCGTTTGCATGTATGAGTCCAAAAGACCAAAGTTGGGGTAAATATTTGAGAGCTATCAGACTATAGACATATTTGAATTAATGAGGTCTGTAATGAAGTGGGCATAAAAGAGAAGAGAAAAGTTCTAGGATCTAAGAGTCTTAAGAGTTTAGGAATAAGATGAGGATTAACAAGGAATATGAAAAAAAAATCTCGATGGGAGAATCCAAGTAAAGAAGGTATTTTGAGGAAGAAAAAGTGACTGATTTTCTTAAACATTGTTGGTACTTGAAATAAAATGATGATAGAGATTTGGACATTGGATTTAGGGAAAAAGGGTTACTGATGACATTAAGAACAATCTCAGTTGAATTGTTTAAGATTTTACTGAGAAAATCAAAGCAAAAGAAAATAGCATACAAGGTCTTACCTCCATAGATTGAGTAAAGGGAGGAGATGATTGAAGTTTGAAGAGAAACGAGAGTAAAAATTAATAGGTAATGTTGCAAGATATGAGGAGGGTAGATGGATGAGACTCATGTCCCATGGTGCAGTATCATTGAAGGTCTATTTAAAGTTTACGTCATGGCTTTAAAGTGTGATGTGTCAACGTGATCATATTTTTCCCAGCGATTTTCAAGTATGTGGGTACAGGTAGAGAACCAGAAGAGAGGAGTTGAATCAAGATGAAATTGTGTTTTTTATTACAACTTATAGCTACACCCTCAACCTCACATTCTTAAAAGCTTGAACTTTTTCCTTCTGTATTTTAAATATATCACATAAAGAAACAAAACTTGTCTGTAGCAGTGTGTAAAATGGAAATGGAAAAAAAAAAACAGGAAAAACTGGTTTGATAATATAAAAGGATTGGGTGGATATGTATCACAGTGCCTATGTATAAGTGTATTTGTAAGTGCAACCCAAAATTAACTATTCAAAATTGTCAAGTCATAAAAAATAATGATAATTGTCATTTTGAGCATTCACTTGACACTCTTATAAGGAATTTATGTGTGTTAATTTAGGCAATCATCAAAACAACATACTGAGTTTGATAGAAAATAAAAGGCACAATGTGTAAGGAATTTGCCTGCTGGCAAATGGCTTGAAACCTGACCAGCATGAACTGGAACCCGGTCTAACTTCAGAGCACAATCACTCACAAGTGGAGTTTTCGGATTTTACCTAATTGTGGCTTTAAAATTTACATCTCAGGATTCTGAGCCAATATGACCAACTAGACTCAGCCAAGAGGAAGATCTCTCATGAGAGACTGGGATATCAGGAAGACTGGTACACTCTGAGCAGTTCTTTGGAAGGAAGGCATTGAAAGTAAACAGAAGGAGGACACAGAGGAGGAGAAAGCTGGGAACGCTGTACGGGGCTGCTGCGCACAGGACTCGATTCCGGTCCACAGTGGCTACTGGAAAAGGGGTGAGTTGCACAAGTGAGGAGTGGGCTGCTTTTATCACGGACCTCCAGAATCCTAGCAGCGTGAGACCCGAGATTCCCACGGACACTTGAGATGGAAGGGAGAGCTGCTTAGAGAGGTGGCAGGCACTCGACTCCAGACTGCAGAGCCCAAAGGATTAAATGCAGGAATGGCTGTAGCGGAGCACAGGCAGACACCTATGCCCCAAGGCTTTGCTCCTTCAAAAGGCGTTAGCATTTGTGTGACTCACGGACCTGAATGGAGGATGGCAGTCTTGCCTATGACACAGGGCCAGTTGACTCTGAGCATCCCCTGTCTGCCAGATACTCCTGGGCCTCAGCCTGGCTGCACTCACTTGCAATGCCACCTCCAATGCCCAAGTAACTAGGGTACTTCCTGGGGGACCTCTTCGTAGCCTCTTTGCTGGCTGAACATGCTTGACTGTTAGAGCTCCAGCAAACTGGCCCGGCCAATGTGCACCGGCCCACCTCGAGACTTCCCCACCACAGTATCCTCCTTCACATACTGCCACTTTACCAGCATGCTCTTGCCCACAGCACCAGCCACGCTTTGCTGGAGTGCACATGGTGGGCCTTGCCTCCCCTTCCCTGCTAGTGTGTGTGTGTGTGTGTGTGTGTATGTGTGCACCCACATGCAGCCCACCATTCCACTGCTGCCAGCATGAGTGTACCCTGCTAACCTGCCCTTGCTGGCACATGATTGCCATGCCGTGCTGCTGCTGCTGGTGTGAATGTGAGCATGGTCACTGGAGATCCTGTCCCTATCAGCACCCTGACCTTGCTGTGCCACTGCCATTGGTACAGCCACAATTAGGAACATGGCTGGCAGAAGCCCATGCAGAAATGCTGCAGCCTGCTCCCGTGGGTATGTCACCCTGGCTACCATACACACACTTTGCAGTGCTACTACAGCTGCTGACGTGCACAAAAGAGCACTAATCCTGCTGACACCACTCCAAAGAAGTGCTTCAGTTGACACCACCCCACGCCATCAGACAGTCATGGAGAGCAGACTAGAAACACCTTGGCCCTCCAGTGCAGCATGTTCCTGACTTCAGGGAGTCAGAGAACAAAGCTGGGGGCCCAGTACCAGCACCCCAGAGATAGAGTATGCAGCCCAAGAGGGCTTAGCTGAGCAGTGGCTCCATAAAATCCTTTAAAAAATGAAGCCAGTCATCTGAAGCAATAACCAAACCCCCAAGGTCATCAAAGAAGATAAAAGCGAAGGAACCCATCCAAAGGACAGCAGTTTCAAAGAAGAAAGGAACATCAACCCACACAGATGAGAAAGAACCCATCCAAGACTTCCGACAACTCAAAAAGCCAGAGCGTCTTCTTACATCCAAACAACTGCACTACTTCCCCAGCAATGCTTTTTAACCAGCCTGAAATGGCTGAGATGACAATAAAATTCAGAATATGGGTAGGAACAAACATCATTTAGACTTAAGAAATAGTCAAAACCTAATCCAAAGATCTAAGGAATACAATAAAATGATACAGGAGCTAAAAGACAAAAAATGGCCTTTTTAGAAAGAACCAAACTGATCTGATAAAGCTGAAAAACTCACTAGAAAAATTAATAATACAATTGTAAGTATTAGCAGAATAGCAAAGCTGATGAAGGAATCTCAGAGTTTGAAAACCAATTCTCTGAGTTAGTCAGAAAAATATAGAGGAAAAAGAAAAAACAAAACCTGAGAAATATAGGATTATGGAAAGAGATCAAAGCTATGACTTACTGGCATCCCTGAAAGAGAGGGACTTGAAGCAAGCAACTTGAAGATATTGCCCATGAAAATTTCTCAAACCTCACTAGAAAGCCAACATTCAAATTCAGAGAACCCCTCCAAGTTACTATACAACTTGACTATCCCCAACACATGTAATCATTGGATTTTCCAAGTTTGAAAGGAAATAATAAATATTAAAGGCAGTTAGAGAGAAGGGGTTGTTCACCAAAAAGAGGAACCCCATCAGGCTAATGATGAACCTTTGGCAGAAACCATATAAGCCAGAAGAGATTGAAGAGCCTATTTTCAGCCAAAGAAAAGAAATTGCAAACAAAAACTTCATATCCAGCCAAACTAAACTTGATAAGCAAAGGAGAATAAGATTCCTTTCAGACAACAAATGCTAACAGAATTTGTTACCACCAGACCTGCCTTACAAGAAGTCTTTAAGGAAGTGCTAAATATGGAAATTAAAGACTGCTACCATCCACCACAAAAATACATGTCAGTACATAGATCGCTTATGGTATAAAGCAACTACGGCATCATGGCTGCCTAATAACTAGCTAAAAGTGCAATGACAGAATCAAATCTGTACATAGCAATACAAACCAAAAAGATGAATGATCCCAATTAAGTGATCCCAATTAAAAGGCACAGAGTGGAAAGTTGGATAAAGAAGCCAGATCCAATGCTATCCTGTCTTCAATAGATCCATCTCACATGCAATGGCATCCGTAGACTCAAAATATTGGGATGGAGAAAAATCTACCAAGCAAATAAAAAACAGAAAAGAAGCAGGGGTTGCTATTCGAATTTCAGACAAAACAGACTCTGAACAATGATCAAAAGACAAAGAAGGGCATTACATAATGGTTAAAGGGTTCAATTCATCAAGAAGATATAACTATTCTAAATATATATGTACCCAATACAGGAGCACCCATATTCATAAAACAAGTTCTTAGAGACCTAAGAAGAGATTTAGATAACCACACAATAATACTGAGAGATTTCAACACCCTATTGAGAGTATTAGACATACCATTAAGGTAAAAACTAACATAGATATCTGGGACCAGAACTTGGCACTTGACCAAATCAACCTAACAGACATCTGCAGAACTCTCCACCCCAAATCAATAGAATAGACATTCCTTTCTTCTGCACAAGACACATACTCTAAAGTCAACCACACAATCAGCCATAAAAAATTCTCAGCAAATTAAAAAAAAAAAAAAAACAACAAACCATACCGGCCACACTGTCAGACCATAGTGCAATAAAAATAGAAACCAATACTAAGAATATCACTCAAAATTGTATGATTACATGAAAATTATACAACCCAGTACTAATGACTTTTGGGTAAACAATGAAATCAAAGTACAAATCATGAAATTCTTTGAAACTATGAACACAAAAATACAAAACAGAAGGATCCCTGGGAAACAGCTAAAACAGTGTTAAGAGGAAGGTATATAGTGCTAAACATCTACATCAAAAAGATAGAATGATTTCAAGTTAACAACTGAACATAGCACCAAGGGGAACTAGAAAAGCAAGAGAAAATCAACCCCAAAGTTAATAGAAGACAAGAAATAATCAAAATTAAAGCTTAACTGAAAGAAATTGAGACATAAAAAAGCATACAAAAGATAAATGAAACCAGAATTGAGTTTTCTGGAAAGAATAAATAAGATTGATAAACCACCAACTAGAATAATAAAGAAAAAGAAAGAAGCTCAAAAAAACATAATCAGAAATGACAAAGGGGACATTACCATTGACCCCACAGCAATACAAAAAACCTCAGAGACCATTATGAACACCCCGTCACACAAACTAGAACACTTATAAAAAATTGATAAATTCCTGGAAACATACAACCTCCCGAGATTGAACCAGGAAGAAATTGAAGCTCTGAATAGACCAATAAGAGGTTCTGAAATTGAATCAGTAATAAAAAGCCTATCAATCAGAATAAGCATTGGAGCAGATGGACTCACAACTAAATTCTGCAAGATGTATTAAAAAAAAAAGCTGATATCATTCCTACCGAACTATTCCAAAAAACTGAGGAGGAGGGACTCCTCCCTAACTCACTGTAAGAGGCCAGGATTATTCTGACACCAAAACCTGGCAGAGACAGAACAAACAAAGAAAATTTTAGGCCAATATTCTTGATTAACACAGAGGCAAAAATCATCAACAAAATATTAGCACACAAAATCCAGCAGCACAGAAAAAGTTGATCCACCACAATCTAGCAGGCTTTGTCCCTGGGAGGCAAAGTTGATTCATCATATACAAATCAATATATGTGTGATTAATCATATAAACAAAACCTCATGATACTCTCAATAGAGGCATGAAATGTTTTCGATAAAATTCAATATTATTTCATGTTAAAATCCCTGAACAATCCAGGCACTGAAGGAACATACTTCAAAATAGTAGGAGCTATCTATGACAAAACCACATGCAACATCATAGGGAATGGGTGAAAGGTGGAAGGATTCCACCAGAGAATTGGAACAAGACAAGGATGCCCACTGTCACCACTCCTATTCAAAATAGTACTCAAAGTCCTAGCCAGAGAAGTCAGGCAAGAGAAGAGAAATAAAAAGTATCCAAATAGAAAGAGAATAAGCCAAATGATCCCTGTTTGCAGATGATATAATTCTATACATAGAAAATCCCACAGTCTCTGCCCCAAAGCTCCTAGATTGGATAAACAACTTCAGCAAAGTTTCAGGATACAAAATAAATATATGAAATCAGTAGTGTTTCTATACACCAATATCATCCAAGCCAAGAGCCAAATTAAGAACACAATCCTATTCACAATAGCCATTAAAGGAATAAAATACTTAGAAATATAGCTAACCAGATATTTACAATGTGAATTACCAAACACTGCTCAAGGAAGTTAGAGATAACCCAAGGAAATGGAAAAACATTCCATGCTCATGGATAGGAAGAATTGTCATTATTAAAATGGCCATACTCTCCAAAGCAATTTACAGATTCAATGCTATTCCTATCAAACTGCCAATGATATTTTTCATAGCATTATAAAAATCTATTTTAAAATTAATATCAAGCCAAAAAAGAGTCTAAATAGCCAAAGCAATCTTAACCAAAAAGAAGAAAGCTGGAGGCATCACAGTACCCTACTTCAAACCATACTACAAGGCTATAGTAATCAAACAGCATGGTGCTAGTACAGAAACAGACACATTGTCCAACGAAACGAAATAGAAAGCCAAGAAATAAAGCAGACATCTGCAACCATCTGATCTTTGACAACGTCAGCACAACCAATGGGAAAAGGATTAGGGAATGGTGCTGAGATAACTGGCTAGCCATATGCAGAAGATTGAAACTGAATGCTTTCCTTATACCATATACAAATCAACTCAAGATGATTAAAGACTTAAATGTAAAACCTAAACTATTAAAAAAATTCCTGGAAGAAAACCTAGGAAATTCCATTCTGAACATAGACTCTGGCAAAGATTTTGTGACAATGATGCCAAAAGTAATTTTAACAAAATACAAAATTGACAAATGAGATCTAATTAAACCAAAGCTGTTTCACAGCAGAAGGAACTATCAATGGAGTGAATAGACAACCTACAGAATGGGAGAATATATGTGCAATCTAAGCATCCAACAAAGATCTAACATCCAGAATCTATATGGGCTTAAAACAAATTCACAAGGATAAAACAAACACACTCATTACAAAGTGGGAAAGAACATGAACAGACACTTTTCAAAAGAAGAAGATGCATAAGGCCAACAAACATAAAAATGCTCAATATCACTACCATTAAAGAAATATAAATCAGAACCACAATGAGATACGTCTCACAGCAGTCAGAGTGGTTATTATTAATAGTCAAAAAATAATAAAGGCTTGTGAGATTGTGGAGAAAACTAAATGCTTATATGCTGCAGGTGGGAATATAAATTAGTTCAGCCATTGTGGAAAGCAGCGGGTGATTTCTCAAAGAACTTGAAACAAAACTACCATTCAACCCAGCAATCCTATTACTGGGTATGTACCCAAAGGAATATAAATTGGTCTACCATAAAGACACATACACATGTATATTCATCACAGTACCATTTATAATAGCAAAGATATGGATTCATTTTAATGCCCATCAATAATACACTGCATAAATAGAATGAAGTGTATATACACTGTGGGATATTACATAGCCATGAAAAATAAGTTGATGTCATTTGCTACAACATGGGTGGAGCCGGAGTCCATTAAATGAGTGAACTAATGCAGGAAAAGAAAACCAAATGCCAGATGCCCTCACCTATAAGTGAGAGCTAAACATTGAATACACATGGACACAAAGAAGGGAACAATAGACATCAGTGCCTACTGAAATGTGGAGGGTGGGAGGAGTGTGTGGATTGAAAAACTACCTATTTGCTACTATGCATTACCTGGAAGACAAAATAATATGTACACCAGACCCCTGTGACACACAATTTACCTATATAAGAAACCTGCACATGTACCCCTGAGCCTAAAATTAAAAATAAAAAAAAATACCTTTTACATCTCAGAAACTAGCTTGTTAATAAAACTTAAACCATAATGGAATGGGACATTTACTGATCCAGAAATGTTCTTCTTTATAAAGCAATTCCAGACCATTTTAATTTAAAGTCAAGAAATAAATATTTCATGGGACACAAAAACAGATATTTTTCAAAGTGTGAATCATAAAAGTGAAGAAAAGTCTGGATTTGATTAGACCGGTGACTCTTCACAACCCTTATGAAGTTTTAAGATTTTCACCAGTTTCTTAGTGAGGAGGAAAGGAAAACAAAAAATTAAAACTATACCAATATCTTTAGATATTAAGGTAGGGAATCAATGGAATATTTCTGTGAATATAGATTGTCAAAGAGTAAAAAATTATTTAATGAATAAGTGATCTAATTTTTTATCCAAATGAGACATAGAGAAAGTTTTAAAAAATGTAAAGTTTTTTCAGTCAATCCTGATCTGAGTTTGCTCCAGTGATCCAACAAATATTGGACCAATATATTTGTATTATATAGCAGAAACTATGAAGGAGATCTCTAACTTATTCTACTGATTAAAATAAATTTAGTATAATTTCCACAAAATATTTGAGAAAATAACTGATTTCTTATGAAAATTCTAAGCTGAGTTACCAGCGAAATGCCTATTTACTTACTATAAACGTTCAGAATACTCTATTTAGATCCCAACCTATATATTCATGAGCACAAGGCATGATTTTTATTTTACCATTAGTGAATCATTCATTATCACATTTCAGACCCACAGTTTCTTGAAGAACAGTTTCTTCCATCTTTAGAATATTTCTAACATGTGATATTTGAAACTTGGTGATTCACTTTGCATAGGGCTGAGGTGACTCATAACCTTAGATGCTTTCAGGAGTTGTATTGATGTGAACCTGCACAATAGAACTCATGAGTATATACTCTAAAAACTTCACTTATAGTAGCAATAGCCATATACTTTCTGTCTAGAACTTCCAAATAAATAAAGTCTATAAGTATTTTTAGATGGAATGACAAGTAAATTGTGAATACTTGTAAATTACATATAATAATCGTATTTTATTTCAAAAATGAACACAATAAATGGCTTCTGTTACATTTTAATAAAATATATTTTACATGAAAGGAGAAATACCTAATATCTAATAACCTAATGTAAAAGTTGAAGTGTGGGAGGCTTAAAAATATTATATATTACATGAAATATGCCAAAGAAAACATGAATGTATTGCTTTATGGAGAGAAAAATAAGCTAGGAATATGTTTATAAATAGGAATTTAATACATTACCAAATGGCTTTTCAGTCGAGTGGGATACAGTATGTTTAGCAATAAATGGGGTCATAATTACTGATTAGTTACAGGGAAAGAAATCACTTCTACAGTAAACCACAAATAAAATCAAAATTTTACATAGACACTTTCAATTTTCAAATTTAATTAAATGATTTAGTATAAAATAAACATCTCAATGTTTTAGCATTGATAGATAATTTAATACATATAATTCAAAAGGCATTATTTGACAAAAATTAAAATTACTTATAAATATATACTACACAATTATTCAGAAAATGTGTAAGATATTTTCAGAAAATATAAAAAATAAAGGAATAATATCTATGCTTTACAACAAATCCACAGAAATTAATTAGAAAAAGACAATAAGTAGTAGAAACACTGGAAAATATATCAATAAGCATTTCAGTAAAATCAACAATATTCAGTGAATTGCACATTAAAGAAAAAAATGAGATGTTATTTTTCACTTAACAGATAGGCCAAAATTATAAATAAATTAAGAAATTTGGGGCAAAAATGAATAAAATTAAATTACTTAATGTTGGATGGAATAACAAAAATTAATAAACTTATACTTTACTAGCACAATATATATAAAATTATAAATTCTTATATTTTTGATCCCAAAAGCCCACTTATGAACTCTTTCATACATAATAAGCACCAAACCATATGACTATATACAAAACAATGAATCTTGCAGTTTTATTGATCAAGGCAAAATCTGGAAACACAGTGAATGCTTACCCAACTACAGATGCTTGAATACATTCTGATTCATTCACTTACTAAATACCACACAGCCACTAATTGCTGCATAGTGCCACAAAGCAAAAATGATCTCATCTTTGTAAAGTAAAAAGTGACAAAAATGCATAGAGACATATACATATTACTGCAATATTATAAGAAGATTTGCTTCAGATTTAAATATTTAAACATACAACCATGCATATGCTCATATACATTAAAAATATATGGGCCGGGTGCAGTGTAATCCCAGCACTTGGGAGGCCGAGGCGGGTGGATCACCTGAAGTCAGGAGTTCAAGACTAGCCTGGCCAACATGGTGCAACCCCGTCTCTACTAAAAATACAAAAAATTAACTGGGTATGGTGGCTGTTACCTGTAATCCCAGCTACTCTAGAGGCTGAGGCAGGAGAATCACTTGAACCCGAGCGGTGGAGGTTGCAGTGAGCTGAGATCTCAACAGTGCACTCCAGTCTGGGCAACAAGGACGAAACTC
The DNA here is from genome assembly GCA_963573385.1 of Cacajao melanocephalus. Lineage (NCBI taxonomy): Eukaryota > Metazoa > Chordata > Mammalia > Primates > Pitheciidae > Cacajao > Cacajao melanocephalus. The sequence continues at coordinate 16,976 of CAUYLG010023096.1, forward strand.
CATTTAAAAAAAAAAAAATATATATATATATATATACACACACACACATACGTACATACGTACATATCATACATATGTATGAATTGTCACTGAAATATTAATTGTAGATATCTTAGTACAGTAGTATTACACATGTTAACTTTCTTAAACTGTTTGTATACCATGAGCTAACTTAATATAAACAGGCATAGGTGAAAAATTATTTAAAAAAATAGCTATTCATTCCAAAAGTAAAGAAAATATAAGTAAATTTGAGAGCTGAGGTGACTATGTGAACTTTCACTGGTCACACAGAAGAATAAGCCATTGAAGAGGAATAAGAGAATCCCCACAAAAAGAATGAGTGGAATTAAAGGGGACATGTAATAATTAATTCTTAATGCTGAGGGAATCATTTTATATTGTTACTTATAAGAGCTGTCTCTAGTCTTAAAGATTAAATTTTAAATTGTACAGTTTAATTTAAAAGGAAGGAGGAGAATTTTAGCAAAAATAAACTAGCCCCATATAAGAACATAGGTAAGTTTTTTTTTATAATTTCTCCCTCCCCTGTTCTAACAGTTAGGCTATGATACATCAGTCAAGCCAGGCTATCAATCAACTGGTAAGCCCAATCATATCCAAGATTATAGCAAACATAGCTTAGCAGTAGATCTCATTTATTATATAAAGGAACATTTTTCTTTCCAGTTTAAACAGAGAATAAAGTTCTCATCACATATTGAGAGTCTATCTAAGGCAACATATACAATAAAACAAACAGGGAAAGTTGGCGTAAAAAATGTTCAAATAGTTATGAATAAGAATCGAGAGTTACTCTGAAGGACTTATGCTCCAGTTTCAACTTTTACATTTTTTATTAAGGAATAGCAAAAACTATCCTATAAAACAAATGGCTTATATTGTTCTAAGATATTTATGACAATATCTGTAAGATATAAATTTTATTATTATCTTTGGAATACAATAAACAGAAAATAATTTTATTGGAAGTAAAATTTGAACATTATCATGTTTTTGTTTTTTAATAACAATTTAATGAATATGCATGACCTTTTCACAACTGGAGGCTAATAAAAGATAATGCCCTCTAGCAAAAACAAATTTAAAATCATTTCATTTGCAAACCTGTTGAAATAAGGTATATAAAATACTTTATTTTACTTCCAACTTTAATTATATATCAAAAAGAAAAATCTCACAGCTAGAGGGGAAGAGTGTGGTTAAAGAGTTTAAAAATCCTCAACTATTCATGTCAACAAACTCTGATGAGTCAGTTAGGCCCTTTGGGACTGTTTCATCTTTAAAAATTGGATGTGTCATTACTAGTCATTAGAGAAATGCACATCAAAACTACAATGTGATACCATCTCCCACTAGTCAGAATGGTGATTATTAAAAAGTCAGGAAACAATAGATGCTGGTAAGGCTCTGGAGAAATAGGAATGCTTTTACACTGTTGGTGGGAGTGTAAATT
>CAUYLG010023097.1:0-37669 GCA_963573385.1 Cacajao melanocephalus
TTTTGTGTGGGGGGGTGTTTTTTTTTTTTTTTTTTTTTTTTTTTTTTTTTTTTTTTTTTTTTTTTTTTTTTTTTTTTTGAGACTGAGTCTTGCCCTGTCACCCAGGCTGGAGTACACAGTAGCTCGAACTCGGCTTCCTGCAACCTCCGCCTCCCAGGTTCAAGAGATTCTCCTGCCTCAGCCTCCTGAGTAGCTGAGATTACAGTTGCGTGCCACCATGCCTGGCTAATTTATGTATTTTTAGTAGAGACGGGGTTTCACCATGTTAGTCAGGTTGGTCTCGAACTCCTGACCTCGTGATCTGCCTGCCTTGGCCTCCCGAAGTGCTGAGATTACAGGCATGAGCCACCGCGCCTGGCCAACCTTTTTAAATTTTTTTAAAATTATTTTTTTATTTAGAGACAGGGTATCACTGTCACCTAGGCTGGAGTACAGTGGTGTGATCATGGCTCACTGCAGGCTTGACCTAGCCTGCGCTCAAGCAATCCTCTCACCTCAGCCTTCCTGGTAGCTGAGACTACAGGTGCACACCACCACACCTGACTAATTTTTAAATTTTTTGTAGGGACAGGGTCCCACTGTGTTGCTCAGGCTGATCTCCAACTCCAGGGCACAAGTGATCCTCCTGCCTCAGCCTCCCCAAAGTGTTGGGATTATAGGCTCATGAGCTATGGTGCCCAGCCCGTCTTTCCATTTTAAAATTTTGTCTTTCCTGCATGATTGCCGTTTCTGTGAGGTCAGGGTTTGTCTATACTCACTTATGAATCTGGTATACCTACCAAGCACAATGTCTGCCACATAATAGGTACCCAGCAAGGAATTATTGCATTGCTTGTAGCTTACATTTAAATTGCTTTACATCTTTAAAGCAGTTTGACTACCTAGTTGGTCAGGTATTTATGGTTTTTATAGTAATATACATTTTCTTGATCATATTTGTTTTTTTTTTTTTTTTTTGGAGACAGAGTCTCGCTCTGTTGTGTCCAGGTTCGAGTGCAGTGGCGCCATCTCAGCTCACTGCAACCTCCACCTCCCGAGTTCAAGCAGTTTTCCTGCCTTAGCCTCCCTAGTAGCTGGAATTACAGGCACGCACCACCACGCCTGGCCAATATTTGTATTTTTAGTAGAGACAGGGTTTCACCATGATTGCTAGGCTGTTCTCAAACTCCTGACCTCCCAAAGTGCTGGGATTGTAGGTGTGAGCCACCACGCCCGGCTGTATTTTCTTGATCATATTTGTGATAGCACGGTAGAATTGTCTCTTTAAGCGTCCCCACCCCCCAACACACACATACCTTGAGTGAGCATGAATCTTTTATTCCTTTCTGTATTTCCTCAGTCTGTTGTAATGTTCGATGTATTGTATCTGTGTAGTTCAAACGTAGGTTAAATTCTTTTTCATTTAAAAATGATGACAAGATTGTTATATTTTCATCTTTTTTGAAGTGAACTGTTTATATGAGTTGATCTTTTCTGTCCAGAAGGAATAGAAAACATACTGGCAATGTGGGTAGGTTTTACTCCTCCTGCACTTGCTTATGTGAGATAGGCAAAAGAGATAGTATTCTTATTTTACATATGAGGAAACTAAGGTTCAGAGGGTTTTAAGTGGCTTTACTAAGATCTCACAGTTACCAGATGGTGGAGCTGGAACTTAAACTGAGGTTTGTTAAGTTTTATTTTTAATCTGAGTTTTAAAGCTTTTATTGGGGTTTTATTTTTAATCTGAGTTTTAAAGTTTTTAGTTTAGTTAATAATGTCTAGTTAAGTAAAAGTAATGTATTCTTGCAATTCTTAAAGTTTGTCTTTAAAATTACATGTAAAGTTACATTTAAAGCTTAAGATATTAAAGTGTGAAACCTAAAGCACAACTGGACATATTCTTGAGTGAATGTGTAATGGCTTTTCCTTTATGACTTTACAGCGTCTTATACCAAGGAAAATGTCATGGCAAAAAAACTTTCTCCCAGAAACTATGTTGGCTTGTTCAGACATCTCTGAATAAATTCCTTATGTGTATTTTTTCTACTACTAGAAAACAGTTTTATAAATGTAATTTATAAATTCTATATAAACTGAACTAAAGCCAGTACAAAAGTTGAAAGTGACATCAATATGATGGATGATATTTTATCATAATAAATCACTTGATTAATGTTAGAGTTATGACAGCTCAGCTTTCTTTTGGCATGCCTTTACTACTGTGTGCTACTTGACTTCACCTGTAGGTTTTTTTCTGTTAGAACTTGTATGAAACTCTTCTATTTTGTACATTATCTCTTTTGGGTTATGCAATTGGCTATTAAAAGTGGTTTTGCTTGAAATCAGTATGGTTGTGAAGGTAAATATGGGCGTTAGCATTGCTTGTCAGTATTTGGGTGTAGGGTTGTCAAAATATGAGAAGAATGAGAATGTTTTATCAGGCATTTCTAAATTATAGAAATTTAAAATTTTTTCCATAGCGAAAATTCTAGGAGAATATGTGTAGACTCCAGTTTGACTTTGTATAAGTCAAATCTCATTTTGATTATGTTGTATAACAGTATAGTTTTCGTGTAGTTGAAGAATTATCAGTTTGAACTAATAAATTTGAATAATTTGTAAGGAAATCGGTTGAAAAGTGTCTCAGATTCCTGATTTAGCCATTTAAACTTTATTTGCATACTAGGAAGCAGGCTGTATATTTAGGTGAAAGTGGGAGCGGAAGTGGCAGTTTACATGTTTACATTTTTCCTGTTTACAAGTTTTACATATTTACAAGTTTACAGTTTACATGTGTAGTTCATGATCGTTGCCATGATGTAACTCTTAAAAACGTTAGAGTTGTATGTCATGAACAGTACAAATAAATGTTCTGAAAGATCATAAAAAGGGAGGGAGGATTGAAGTTTTCCTAGGTGAAGTATAATTTTTAAAATGTGCTTTACTTTCACAATAGTTTTAGATTTATAGAAAAAAAGAGCATTCCTGCACCCAGTTTACCTTATTATTAACATCTTTTATTAGTGTGATCTATTTGTTACTATTAATGAACCAATATTGATTCTTTATTATTAGCTTAAAGTCCATAGTTTATTTAGGTTTCCTTAGTTTTTACTGTTCCAGGATCTCATCCAGGATACTACATTACGTTTAGTTGTCATGTCTCTAGGCTCTTGGCTGACATTTTCTCAGACTTGTTTTTGATGATCTTAGTTTTGAGGAATACTGGTCAGGTATATTGGATGCTCCTCTATTTTTGTAGGTCTGATGTTCTGATGATGATTAGACCGGGGTTGTGAGTTTTTTGGAGGAAGATCACAGAAGTCAGTTAACATTTTCATGTCATCAAAAATTACACTCTCCCTCCTTGAGGGCTAGAAATCTGTATACATTATTTGGGAGTCTTCTGAATGGGAGGCTTGTCTTTTTTCCATTTATTAAATCACTCCTTTAGTTTCATTCCACAGATTTTGCTATGTTGTGTTTTCATTTAAATTCATTTCAGTATATTTCTTTTCTTTTCTTTTTTTTTTTTTTTTTGAGACAGTGTCTCGCGCTCTTGTCCAGGCTCCAGGCTGGAGTGCAGTGGCACAATCTCGGTTCACTGCAACCTCCACCTCCCAGGTTCAAGCAATTCTCCTGCCTCAGCCTCCAGAGTAGCTGGGACTACAGGCATGTGCCACCATGCCCAGCTAATTTATGTATTTTTAGTAGAGACGTGGTTTCACCATGTTGACCAGGCTGGTCTCAAACTCCTGATCTCAGTTGATCCGCCTGCCTTGGGCCTCCCAAAGTGCTGGGATTACAGTCTTTTGATTTCTGCATTGACCCATGGATTTTTTTTTACAAGTGCGTTAGGTGATTAGTATCCACGTATTTGGGGGATTTCCTAAATACTGTTGTTCAGGGAACATATTTTGTATGATTTGAATCTTTTCAAAAACTTTAAAAGTTGCTCTATGGTCTAGCTTATGGTCTGTGTTGGTGAGTGTTTCTGTGCACCTAAAAAGAATGTATATTCCTCGAAAATAGCAATTAGTTCAACTTTGGTTGATTATATTTCTCCAATCTTCTCTATCCTACTGATTGTATATCTACTTCTAGCTTTTCAGTTCTGTCAGTTTTTGCTTAATGTATTTTCGAGCTCTTTTATTAGGTAGATTAGTGTTTAGGTTTATTATATTCTCTTGATGGATTGATTCTTTTTTGTTCTTGTTTTTGTTTTTGAGATGGAGTTTCACTCTTGTTGCCCAGGCTTGATAGCGCAATCTCAGCTCACTGCAACCTCCGCCTCCCAGGTTCAAGCAATTCTCATGCTTCAGCCTCCCGAGTAGCTGGGATTACAGGCATGCACCACCATGCCCGGCTAATTTTTTTTTTGAGACGGGGTTTCACCATGTTGGTCAGACTGGTCTCGAACTCCTGACCTCAGGTAATCCACCCGCCTCGGCCTCCCAAAGTGCTGGGATTACAGACGTGAGCCACTGCACGAGGCCAATTTTTTGTATTTTTAGTAGAGACAGGTTTTCACCATGTTGGCCAGGCTGGTTTTGAATTCCTGACCTCAGGTGATCTACCTGCCTCAGCCTCCCAAAGTGCTGGGATTACAGGCCTGAGCCACCGAGCCCAGCCGGATTGATTCTTTTATCATTATAAAATGACCTATTTTATTTCTGGTTATATTTTTTGCTCTGAAATTCTCTGTGATATTAATATAGCTTTTCTAGTTTTCATTAATGTTAGCATAATATATCTTTTTACTTTTAACATTTTTGTGTCTTTAAAGAGAATTTCTTACAGGGAGCAAGCATATAGTTAGGTCTTGTTTTCATGTCGAAACTGATGAACTCTGCCTTTTGCTTTTTAATTTTTTCAAAAACTTTTATTTTGAAATAGTTGTAGCTTCATAGGAAGTTGTGAAGAAATGGACAGGGAGGGCTTGTGCACTCTTTACCCAACCTTTCCCAATGTTAGCATCTTGCTTAAGTACTCTACAATGTCAAGATAAGGAAATTAACATTGCTAAAGCTTATTTAGATTTCACCAGGTATGTATGTACTTATTTGTTTGTGTTTGTATAGCTCTGTGCAATTTTGTCAGGTGTAGTTTTGTGCAACTACAACCACAATCAAGATATTTAGCTGTACCATCACCACAAGATTCCTTTGTGGTGTCCCTTTATAGTTACACCAACCCCCACAACCCCACCCCATACCTAACCACTAATCTCTAGGAACCACTAATCTGATGGAATCATGTAGCATGCATTTTCTGATAGTGGCATAATCTCGTTTTTCATCCAAATTACCGTGTGTATTAGTAGTCTGTTTTTATTGCTGAGTTATATTCTGTGGTTATAGATATACCACATTTTGTTTAACTACTCATCCATTGAAGGACATTGGATATCTTCCAATTTTTGGCTTTTGTAAATAAACTGCTCTGAATATTCACATGCAAGTTTCTGCTTGAAAATTTTCATTTCTCTGAAATGAAGGCTAACCCAGAATCTAATTGCTGGGTTGTATGGTGAGTCCATTTTTAGTTTTGGAAGGAACTACCAAACAATCTTCCCCATTTTATATTCCTACCAGCCATGTATGAGTGACCCAGTTTCCTTGTATACTTACTATGTATATTTGGTGTACAAATATATATATACAAATGTTACTTGTATATGGTAAGTATACAAAATGTATATGTACATTTGATATTATCACTTTTTAAAAATTTTAGTCATTCTGATAGGTGTATGGTGATAATTCATTGTGATTTTTTTTTTTTTTTTTTTTTTTTGAGGTGGAGTCTTGCTCTGTTGCCCAGGCTGGAGTGCAGTGATATGATCTTGGCTCACTGCAACTTCTGCCTTCCAGGTTTAAGCAGTTCTCCTGCCTTAGCCTCCCCTAGTAGCTGGGACTACAGGTGTGCACCAACATGCCCAGGTAATTTTTGTACTTTTAGTAGAGACCAGGTTTCGCCATGTTGGCTAGGCTGGTCTCGAACTCCTGACCTCAGGTGATCCACCCGCCTCGGCCTCCCAAAGTGCTAGGATTACAGGCATGAGCCACTGTGCCTGACCTCATTGTGATTTTAATTCGTATTTCTCTGATAGTGGATTAATTTGGACGTCTTTTCATGTGCTCATTTGCCATCTGTATATTTTCTTAAGTAAAATGTCTGTTCATGTCTTTTGTCCATTTTTTTTTTTTTTTAAAAACAGAATCTTGCTCTGTCATCCAGGCTGGAGTGCAGTGGCGTGATCTCAGCTCACTGCAACCTCCACCTCCTGGGTTCAAGCGATTTTCCTGCCACAGCCTCCTGAGTTGCTGGGATTACAAGCGTGTGCCACCACGCCCATCTAACTTTTTGCATTTTTAGTAGAAATGGGGTTTCACCATGTTGGCCAGGCTGGTCTGGAACTCCTGACCTCGTGATCCGCCCACCTCAGCCTCCCAAAGTGTTGGGATTACAGGCGTGAGCCACCGCACCTGGCCATCATTGCATTTTAAAATACTTACAGGGCTGCCTTCCCTCCTTCATTTTTACTGGACATTAATGTTTCTTCTTCTGTGAGTTGCAGTTAGTCTTTTCTTTAAATGTTAGCAAAGTAGTACATGTATACAGTTCAGCGTAAAAAAAATCCTATAAAGCTTATAAAAACACTAGCCCTTAGCTCCCTTAAGTAGAGATGCTACCTTCCTTTTTTATTTCCTGAATATTTTGAGTGTGCAGTTGGTTGAGTCCATGGATGTAAAACCAATTGATACAGAGGAACAACTGTACATAAAACAATAGCAATCTGAACATCAAATGACTTAAGGACAACCTTATAGCTGCCTGAAGCTACAGTGTTGGGAGGGGCGATCCTAAAACTAGCTGGAGATTTTACTGGGTAATCTGGGGAATGAGACAGCCGTAGTAGACCTTGATAAGCTCACACATGTTCATGGGTGTCTGGAAAGCTACACATGCTCAGGAGAGAGCAGAGAAGTCTCCAGCTGTCTACTCACCTGGCTGAATGTGAGGCTTTGCTCAAGCAGAAAGTAGAAGTCAGAACTGGTTTGTAAGCCACCTGAACTTTGAATGGGGTCCCAGCCAACACAGAGAGAGATACCTTGGTAAAGGATGAAACCTTATTGGCTCAGTATGTTTAAACATAACCTCTTATTTATCATTAACTGGTCACCAAACCGTATTGACTTAGGAGTGACTTCTAGAAAGCCAAGCTTAAAAATAAAAATTGAGGAAAAAATAAAAAACAGAAAACAACTAACCAGAGACATCAGTGGTTATACACTGTTGAGAAGACTATAGAAATAGTCCAGGCAAGTTTGTAAACAAAGCAACCACAATAATCTGTAAGGTGTCAGGGGTCAGAATCTCAAGTTGTTATATATTATTGAAAATGTACAATTTCAACAAAAGTTTTTGAGACACGCAAAGAAACAGACTAAAGAAAAAGGCTAGGGGACTATAAAGGAGACTAAAGTGACAGGACAATATTATGTAAAACATAATTCCTGAAATGATCCTGTATTTAAAATACAACAGGTATAAATAACGCTATGGGAGAGTGAAGACATTTTAATAGGCTGGGTGCGGTGGCTCACGCCTGTAATCCCAGCACTTTGGGAGGCCGAGGCGGGCGGATCGTGAGGTCAAGAGATCGAGACCATCCTGGCCAACATGGTAAAACCCTGTCTCTACTAAAAATAAAAAAGTTAGCTGGGCGTGGTGGCGTGCCTGTAGTCCTAGCTACTCAGGAGGCTGAGGCAGGAAAATTGCTTGAACCCAGGAGGCGGAGGTTGCAGTGAGCCGAGATCCCGCCACTGCACTCCAGCCTGACGCCTGGCGACAGAGCGAGACTCTGTCTCAGGAAAAAAAAAAAAAGAAATTTTAATATCGACTACTTATTAGGTAACAGTATAGTCAATGTTAAATTTCTGAAAAGTGATAACTATATTGTGGTTATTTTGGACAATGCACTTGTTCTTAGGAAATGCATGCTGGAGTATGTAGGTAACTTTCAAGTGAATTAGTAAAATGGAGAGAGAGGGAGAAAGAGGGAGTGTGTGTACAAATGTGGCAAAATGTTAACAATTGGTGAATCTAGTGTATTATAGTTCCTTGTACTATTTTTTTCAGCTTTTCTGATGGCTTGATATTTTTTAAAATACAAAATTAAGAAACCAGAAACAAATATTCAACAATAGGGCCTAAATGAAATTCTAGTATGTGAAATATTCTAGAATGGCTCAAAATAATAAAATAATATTTTTGATATCGGAGAGACCTTCAAGCAGTGTATTAAAAAGGCAAGTTATTGAACATTGTTTACATTTTGTAAAAGCAGATACAACCACAAATACATGCAGAAGCACTGGGACAAACTTTAACAGAAATTGGTAATAGGAGATGGGGGAAGCTTTTGGTTTTTTGTTTTACATCATAGCTTTCTTCACTATTTGAATTTTGTACATATATGCTGCCTACTTTTTTTTTTTTTAATGTCAGCAGCAGTTATCTAGGTGGTAGTTAGGGAATATTTTTTATTTATTTCTTTATACTTAGGGGAATAAAAGAGAAAAGAAAAAGGAAGGGTGAATAAAGGAAATTCAGCAAACCTGAAATGCACTTCTCAGTGAATACTTTCAAATACTTGTTCTGTGCTTTCAGTACTATAACCTTCAAAGTCATTTTACTATGTTTTAAAAAGCAACCTATTGCTGGAGTGCAATAGGTAAATGTGTGTCATTGGGGTTGGTTGTACAGAAATGTCTAAGGGACTTTGAAAGGGGGTGGGGGAGATAATTGTCCTTGTTTTAAGTTCCTGTTTTGGAATTTGCTTTTCTCCACCATCCTCAACCACTGATTGGCTTTCTATCACGTTAGATTAGTTTGCATTTTCTAAAGTTTTATTTAAATGGAATTATATAGTATGTCTTCTTTTTGTCTGACTTCTTTCAGCATAATTTTTGAGATTCAGGCATGTGTGTTCATCAATAATTTATTCCCCTTTATTGCTAAGTAGTAATTGAGCATGTGGATATACCACAGATTATTCAGTTATTGATGGGTTGTTTCCAGTTTTTGGCTATTAAAAGAAAGCTGCTATGAACATTCTTATATAAGTCTTTGTATGGACATGTATTTGCTTTTCTTTGGGTAAATACTTAGGAGTGGAGTAGTTGGATTGTATGGTGGGTGTATGTTTAACTGAATAAACTCCCAAACCACTTTCTAAAGTGGTTGTACCATTTTAAATGCATTTCTACCAGCAGTGTATAAGAGTTCCAATTCTTCTGCATTCTTGCCAACATTTGGTATAATTACTCTTTTTAATTTTAGACACTTTTTTTTTTAAGTTCAGGGGTACATGTGCAGGATGTGAAGGTTTGTTGCATAGGTAAGCGTGTCATTGGGGTTGGTTGTACAGATTATTTAATTACCCAGGTATTACACCTAGTATCCATTAGTAATTTTTTCGGCTTCCCTCCCTCCTATTTTAGACATTGTAATATGTGGTGTAGTAGTATCTCATCCTCATTTTGGTTTTAATTTGCATTTTCCCATGATGATGAGTGGTTTTTCATGTACTTATCTGTCACTTGTATATATTCTTTGGTTGAGTGTCTGTTCAGATATTCTGCTCACTTTATAAAAAATTAGTTTTTTCTTTTTTCCCCTATTTTGAGAGTTCTTTATTTTGGATACAAGTGCTTAATCCGATCCATGCTTTGCAAATATTTTCTTCAGTTTGTGGCTTTGCTTTCATTCTCTTAACAGTGTAACTTTTTAATTTTGATAAAGTTTATCATTTTCTTCCCCTGATGTACTTTTGTATTGAAGCAGAATATTAGTTTCTGTTTAGAATTCTATTTTATTTTTCTGGAGACCGAGTTTTGCTCTTGTTGCCCAGGCTGGAGTGCAATGGCACGATCTCTGCTCACCTCAACCTCTGCCTCCTGGGTTCAAGTGATTCTCCTGCCTCAGCCTCCTGAGTAGCTGGCATGTGCCACCATGCTCGGCTAATTTTGTATTTTTAGTAGAGACAGGGTTTCTCTATGTTGGTCCAGGCTGGTCTCAGACTCCTGACCTCAGGTGATCCATCCGCCTGGGCCTCCCAAAGTGCTGGGATTACAGGTATGAGCCACTGCGCCTGGCCTAGAATTCTGTTTTTATAAATTTGATATTTTATTCTAAACCTCCAATAGATGAAAAGTACCATTTTACAAATGAAACAGGTAATAGGCTTCTCTAAGTAGCTATATTCAGGGTTTCACTATGGGAACTCTACCTTTTTACATGTTATATAAATTTTGGTTCATTGTCTGAAAAGGGTTGCTCTATTTAATTCAAGGTATACTGTATGAAAATGTATTGGTTCTGTATTTGCCACAGTGCAGTTTACTACATTGTATAATTTATTCTTATTTGGAGTTCTGTAAAATGATTTTCAGGAGTATGAAATAGTGTAAAGCTATTTTTAAAGTATTTTGGTTAAGTTGAAAGATACACACTTTTAAAAATACATATGGCTGTAAATGTTGATCTTTTGAAGCAATCTGAAAAATTATAGATAATTATCTCTTATGTACCTGGAATTAAAACACATGCCACAGACAAGCATTTTTAACAGATGTAATACAAAAGAGAAAAGTTTCTATCCCCATACCCCCAATCTGAATAATATATGCCACCTTTGCCTTTGAATTTTTAATACTTTATTTTCTTACCTGAGACACCCTCGACCCCCATCCCTTTCATATTTTGGCCCTCTGCCTTATAAGCAGAAGACATTTAAAAAATTCATCTTATCCATCAACCCCACTTATGTGTATATGTTCAAAAGAATTCAAAGGGGAATCTATTCCACTTTTTTTTTTTCTTTTTCCTTTTTTTGGAGACAGAGTCTCTCTCACTGTCACCCAGGCTGGGGTGCAGTGGTGTGATCTCGGCTCACTGCAACCTCCACCTCCCAGGTTCAAGAGATTCTCCTGCCTCAGCTTCCTGAGTAGCTGGGACTACAGGTGCGTACCACCACGCCTGGCTAATTTTTTGTATCTTTTTGTTTTTAATAGAGACAGGGTTTTACCATGTTGGCCAGTCCGGTCTCGAACTCCTGACCTCAGGTGATCTGCCCGCTTCAGTCTCCCAAAGTGCTGGGATTACAGGCCGCACCGGCCTCCAAAGCAGAGTCTCAAAGAGGTATTAGCATACTCGTGTTCTTTGTGGCATTATTGAAAACAGCCAAGAGATGGAAACATGCCAAATTAGCATCAGCAGATGTGAATGGATAAAAAAAAATGTTGCATATACATACAATGAAATACTATGTAGCATTTTTAAGGAAATCTTGTCACTTGCTACAACATGGATGAATCTTGAGGACATTATCCTAGATGAAATATACCCGTCGTAAAAGGACAGAACTGTGTGGTTCTACTTACATGAAGCATCTAAGTAGTCAAAAAACGTAGAAACAGGTAGTAGAAAGGTAGTGGCCAAGGGCTGGGGGCAGTTGTAAGGGGGAATTAGTGTTTAATGTGTATAGAATTTTAGTTTTTCAAGTTGAATAATTTCTAGAGATCTGTTGCATAACAATGAATATACTTACAGTACTGAATTGCACACTTAAAAATGGTTAAGATTGTAAATTTAATGTTACGGGTTTTTAAAAACCACAATTAAATGATACAGTTTGTCTGAGAATCCTGTTTTTTAAAAAAATCATCTTATTTGGTGTTCTTTTAGTTGGGGAACCTTGGAACCAAGAAATAGATGCTTGTTTGAACCTGCTGATCTGTCTTGAACTGAGGAGCTTGGTTGATTATTCCTGTGATAGCTTTTAGATCATTGCTGTTTTAGCTAGATTGCTGGTCCTGATTGCTCTAGGTAATTCTCCCCACCCCCTTTTCTTTTGAGATGGAATCTTGCTCTGTCGTCCAGGCTGGAGTGCAGTGGTGCCATCTTAGCTCACTGCAACCTCCGCCTCTCGGGTTCTAGTGATTCTCCTGCCTCAGCCTCCTGAGTAGCTAGGACTACAGGAGTGTACCACCATGTCTGGCTAATGTTTGTATTCTTAGTAGAGACAGGGGTCTCACCAAGTTGGCTAGGCCGGTCTCAAAACTCAGGTGATCTGCCCATCTGGGTCTCCCAGAGTGCTGGGATTACAGGTTTGAGCCACCACGCTTGGCCGTCTACGTAACTTTTTCTATTACTATATGTGTCCAGTGATATTTAGGCGTGTAGCAGGTTGCTTATATTTTTCTTATATCTTACTTTTAAGCAACATTATTCATGATAGACTATGCTTGTATTCTTTAAAAAGTTTTTTCTCCTTTCAGTTTCTTTGACATACCAAGGTCTCTTGATTTTTCACTTATTTAACTGCCTTTCTTTTTCTGCCTACTTATTTCACTTAGTCCTATAGCTTTTCTCCCTGATTAATTGTAAATATTTACAATTAAATATTGTAAATACATGTGTTACTCATGTATTGCTTCTTCCTAATTTTTTAATTTACATTTAATTGTAAATACATGTCTTATGTATTGTTTTTCCTAATTTTTTTAAATAAAATGCAGGTACAGAATTTAAAAAACAAACCTGGAGTGGTTCTATAAGACTTAAAGTGAAAAACAGCCGTTTTCCATAGTCTCAGAGGTGCTACCATCAATGCGTAGCTGTTATTTTTGGTATTTGCCTCCATATTTCTAGATAATGTGCTTATAATGAATGCTGTTTCTGTGTCCTTCCATTCCCTTGCAGTTTACTTTCTCTTTTTTTTTTTTTTTTGAGACAGAGCCTCACTCTGTCACCCAGGCTGGAGTGCAGTGGTGAGATCTCAGCTCACTGCAACCTGCCCTCCCCACCCTCCTGGCTAATTTTTTTGGTATTTTTAGTAGAGATGCAGTTTTATTATGTTGGCCAGGCTGGTCTCAAACTCCTGACCCACCTGCATAGGCCTCCCAAAGTGCTGGAATTACAGTTGTGAGCCACCCTGCCCTGCCGATTTATTTATTTATTTATTTATTTATTTTTTTAAGATGAAGTCACCATCTGTCATCCAGGCTGGAGTCTAGTGACCCAGTCGCGGCTCTCTGCAACCTCTGCCTTCTGGGTTCAAGCGGTTCTCGTGTCTCAGCCTCCTGAGTAGTTGGGACTACAGGTGTTCACCACCATGACTACCTAATTTTGGTATTTTTAATAGAGATGGGGTTTCACTATGTTGGCCAGTCTGGTCTTGAACTCCTGGCCTCAAGTGATTCGCCTGCCTTGGCCTCCCAAAGTATTGAGATTATAGGCATAAGCCACCGTGCCTGGCCTTGACTTTCTATTATAAGGGATAATGTTGATATTTTAAAATAATATTTTCCCATTTCTGTATCTTTTTAGTATAACAGCTTTAGGTTAAATAAATAATGTTTACTATGTTATTGATGTTTCTAGTTAGTAAGCCGAGAAATATATTGCGATATCTGTTTACTTTAAAGAATTTTCCTAAGGCTTATCACCTTTTATCATTTTATTAAGCTTTATTAACTTTTATTAAGTTTTCTATAGGTTCCTGTCAGGAATTCTTGCCCAATAACTATAAGAGTGCTTCTGAATATTTATCCTTACCTTTGAAATATGTAATCTATCAGTTCCTGATGAACTTCCTCTTAGTCCTTCCAGGTTTCTTCTTTGCTTTGTATTTGGCATGCCATCATCTTTGGGGGAATGGGGCTTCACTGTTGACTAGTGTGGAGCTTCATTTCTTGGATGCTTTGCTTTTCTGTGTTCTTCTACCCTCTTGATTGAGAGTTTGTCTGGTATTAAGTTGTCAATCATTTTCCTTCAAAATAAAATTACTGTTCTTTGTCTTCTGTATTTGGGGTAGGCCATTTTGTATGTAATCCGATTTTTTTTTTTTTTTTTTTTTTAAACAGCATTCTTCCTCCTTCAGCTTTTGGGATTGTATCTATACCTGATTTTCTGAGAAATCATGGTAATGAGCCTTGGTCTATCTGGAAACTTTTGTTCCTCTGGTCTGGGAAGTGCATGTTGGATTAAGCTTTTCATTATTTGGTATTAACTTCATAGGAAAAAATTAGGTTCTCCTCTTCATTATGTATGTCTGTGTAGTGAAATTACCAGTAGATAGCCTATGCCCATTAGAGGAATTTCTGATGATTTAGAATGGCAACTCTCCATGTGACTTGGGGATAGATATATGAGTGAGAATTAGTCTCAGTCAGAGAGAGAGGGAGGTGATAGAGGCACACATGTTAGGGGTGGTGGTGTGATATGAAGCAAGTGATTATGTATATGTTAGAATTCTAGACGAGTAGATCCTATATAGATGAGTCAGGAAAAAAGAATCATTTCAGCATACTAGGCCTTATAAACCAATGTATGGAGCTAAGAAAAAATGATATGTCTAGGGAACTCTTAAAGGGAAAGCAAGGATTTTGCAAGGGTGTTCGGTAGTGTTATATCATGGAGGTCCTTGGCATTTTCTGTTATTGTGGTGCAGGCAAGTAGTTCTCCATTTTTTTTTTCTCCCTCTATTAGGATGTATGCAGTACTTACTTGGCCTTTTCTGGGATTATGCACAATCCTGGAAAGCCTGTAATAAAACATTCAAGAGAGTGATGTTATACAGTGAATACATACATATGTACACCTTAGTCTAAGTGATTTGTGGTACAGCATTTAAAATGTGTTCATAAATCCAGACCTTCTTTTTTTTTTTTTTCTTTTTCTTTTTGGAAAGAGCTAAATACACATACCTCTAGTAAGGCTTAGGGAGTGGGCAAAGGGGGAGCATAAATATAAAATATCAAGAATGAGAAAGGGATATATACACAGTTATAAATAGAATGTGATACACAGCCAAACTGTAATTGTCTTGATGAAACAGGTGAGTTTTGACAAAAATACAAATTATGAATTGTGATTCATAAAGTTCACAGTGGCGATGGGTACAAGTTTTCAAGTATTCTGATTTTTCCTTAAAATCTTAAATTGTGGTATGTATTCCTTTAATTCTTAGAATAATCCTTTGGGGTAGTTGTTATAAAATCTTCCTGTTTTATAGAACACAGAGAGATTAAGTGACTTGCCCAAGGCCAAACAATACGAAGCTAAAATTCAAAACCTAGCCAGTCAGGTTTCAGGGTCTGTCCACTGCACTTAGCTCTCATGGCATTAAAAAAGACAAAGCATTTGGATACTTCGGCCCTATAAAGATCATTAATAACTACAGTTGCCCACTGGGGAAACCTAGGTTCAATAGTCATTCAGACAAGTAAGACCTGATCAGGTCGCGCTTGGCATCATATTGACATAGAAGGATATTGCACAGGAAACAGCATGCTAGCAGAGCAATGCCTTGCTCTTGCAGGATTCCTGGGGCTTGTGTTTGGTCCATGAGTGACAGCTCAGGTATGCAAGAATGAGACTCACACAGGTGGTTGCAGATCTGCTTTGGTGTATTAGTTTCCTGTGGCTTCTGTAACAGATAACTATAAAATGGGTGATTGGAAACACAGAAATTTATTCTTTCACAGTTGTAAAGGCTAGAAGTTTGAAATAAATGTGTTGGCAGGGCCGTATTCCTGGAGGCTCCAGTGGAGAATCAGTTCCTTGTCTTTTTCCACCTTCTAGTGGCTGGTCTTAACATCACTGTCTACTTTGTGTACCTGGAAACTCCTGCCTGTCTCATAAAA
Organism: Cacajao melanocephalus; assembly: GCA_963573385.1. Taxonomy (NCBI): domain Eukaryota; kingdom Metazoa; phylum Chordata; class Mammalia; order Primates; family Pitheciidae; genus Cacajao; species Cacajao melanocephalus. Next base: position 15,699 of record CAUYLG010023097.1, read on the forward strand.
GGACACATTCAATTACATTTGGGGCCTGCCCAGATAATGCAGGACAGTAGCCTCCTTGCAGGGTCCTTATCTTAATCCCATGTTTTACTAGATAAGGTATTTTTTTTTTCAGCCTACCATCCCTGATTTAGAGACACCCTCACTTGCCCCATCATCCCCAAAGAGAAACCAGTATCTTTTCTAATGGTTTTGTGGTCATTTCCATGTTTTCTCTATAGAAATCCCAAAGCTGTGGCATCCTAGCAGGTATTCATAGTTCATTTGCAGTTCTCTGACTCTAGATTTATTTAATTAATCAGGAATAATTTTCACCATAATCAGTGTTAACTAATACAGGTTGAGTATCCCTTATCCGAAATGCTTGGTACCAGAAGTGTTTTGGATTTTGGAATATTCGCATATGCACAAAGAGAGATCTTGGGAATGGAACATTAAGTTTAAACATGAAATTCATTTATGTTTTACATGTACTTTATATACATAGCCTGAAGGTAATTTCATAAGGTTTTTTTTTTTTTGACATAGAGTCTCACTCCGTCCCCAGGCTGGAGTGCAGTGGCGCGATCTGGACTCACTGCAACCTCTGCCTCCCGGGTTCAAGCGATTCTACTGCCTCAGCTTCCTGAATAGCTGGAACTACAGGCTCGTGCCACCACGCCCAGCTAATTTTTGTATTTTCAGTAGAGACGGGGTTTCACCATGTTGGCCAGGATGGTCTTGATCTCTTGATCTCGTGATCCGCCCGCCTCGGCTTCCCAAAGCACTGGGATTACAGGTGTGAGTCACCGCACCCGGCCAGTTTTATAAAATTTTTAATAATTTTGTTAAACAAAATTTTGGCTGCAACCTGTTATAAGGCCAAGTGTGGAATTTTCCACTTGTGGCATCATGTTACTGCTCAAACCATTTTGGACTTTGCAGCATTTTGGATTTAGGATTCGGGATGCTCAGCCTATAACATGGCTGACATACAAGCTTTATCAAGCTTTAGAAGTAAAAGATGCTAAGATCAACTTTGTCCATAGAAGAGAAGAGTTTTGTTAACCCTTTACAAATTTTTTAGGATACACCATGATTACTATCAATCGTGTTAGAACTTTTCATGATTTACTGATACTGTCCTAGGCCTTGGGAGTAGCGGTGAGTTTGATGATACACTGACCCTTTTTTTTTTTAAGTGAGGATGTGGAATTATAAAATTTATATTTTAGATTTTGTAGATACTGAAATAATGATACTGTAACCCTGAATAGTAGGGAGGAGATGTTTTGAATGGATTGGAGAAACATAAATTGTAATAGTTTTGGTTTGGGGCAAGTGGATAAACATGAAAGAAGGAATAGGAGAGTTATAGGCATACTTTGCTTTATTGTGCTTTGCATACACACACACACACACACACAAATGGAAGGTTTGTGGCAGTACTCTGTGTTGCAAATCTATTGGAACCATTTTTCCAACAGCATGTGTTCACTCTGACTCCGAGTCACAGTTACCACAAATAGTGTGGTAATTATCACTCTATTTCAAGCTTTTTCATTATTATTATAATATGTTATGTTGATCTGTGATCAGTGACCTTTGATGTTACTTTTGTAATTGTTTTGGGACACCATGAACCGTGCCCATGTGCAACAGTAAACTTAATAAACACGTATGTGTTCTGACTGCTCTACTGACTGGCCATTCCCTGATCTTTCTCCCTCTCCTCTCCTATTCCCTGAGACACAGTATTGAAATTAGGCCAGTGAGTAACCCTGTGGTGGTCTCTTGAGTATTCAAGTGAAAGAAAGAGTTGTACATTTCTCACTTTAAGGCCAAAGCTAGAAATGATTATGCTTAGTGAGGAATGAGGAAGGCCAAGATAGAAGCTGAGAGAGACTGAAAACTAGGCCTCTTACACCAAACAGCCAAGTTGTGAATGCAGAGGAGACTTTGTTTATTTATTTGTTTTTAAAGAGACAGAGACTGACTTTGTGGCCCAGGCTGGAGTGCAGTGGCTTGACATGGTGTAAGCTAGGCCTCTTACACCAAGTTGTGATTACAGAGGAAACTTTGTTTTTAAAGAGACAGGGTCTTACTTTGTTGCCCAGGTTGGAATGCAGTGGCATGATCTTAGCTCACTGCAGTCTCAAGCTCCTGGGCTCAACCGATCTTCCTACCTCGGCCTCTCAAGTAGCTGGGATGACAGGTACCCAGCTATGTTCATTTTTATTTTTGTAGAGATGGGGGTCTTGGTATGCTGTCTAGGCTGGTCTTGAACTCCTGACCTCAAGCTGTCCCCTTGCCTTGGCCTCACAAAGTGTTGGCATTACAGGCATGAGCCACTGCACCTGACTGAAAACGTTCTTGAAGGGAATTAAAAGTGCTACTCCAGTGAACACATGAAAGATAAGGAAGCAGAACAACCTTACTGCTGATATAGCAAAGTTTGAGTGGCCTGGGTGGAAAATCGAACTAGCCACGGCATTCCCTTAAGCCAAAGCCAAATCCAGAGCAAGGCTCTAATTCCCTTTAATTCTGTGAAGTCTGAGAGAGGTGAGGAAGCTGCAGAAGAAAAGATTGAAGCTAGCAGAGGTTGGTTCATGAAGTTTAAGGAGAGAAGCTATCTCCATAAAAGTGCAAGATGAGGTAGCAAGTGCTAATGGAGAAGTGTAGCAAGTTATCCAGAAGATCTAGCTAAGATAATTCATCAGTGCTCTATACTACACTAAACAGATTTTCCATCTATTGGAAGAAGATGCCATGTAGGACTTTGATAGCTAGAGGAAAAGACAAGGCTTAGCTTCAGAAACTTCAAAGGATAGCCTGTCTCTTTTGTTAGGGGCTAATGCAGCTGGTGATTTTAGGTTGAAGCAATTGTTTATTTACCATTCAGAAAATCCTAGGGACCTTTTAGAATTATGCTGAGTCTACTCTACCTATATTTTATAAGTGAAACAGCAAAGCCTGGATTAGAGCACATCTGTTTACAGCATAGTTTACTGAATATTATAAGTCCACTGTTGATACCACCTGCTCAGAAAAATTTTTTTCAAAATATTGCTGCTTATTAACAATGCACCTGTTTACCCAAGAGCTCTGGTGGAGATACATAAGGAGACGAATGTTGTTTTCATGCCTGTTAACACAACATCCGTTATGTAGCCCATGGATCAAGGAATAATTTTGACTTTCAAGTCTTAACTGTTTAAGTGATACATTTTGTAAGGCTATATGGCTGCCATAGATAGTGATTCCTCTCATGGATCTGGGCAAAGTAAATAAAAAACCTTCTGGGACGGATTCACCATTCTCGATGCCTTTAAGAACACTTGTGATTCGTGGGATAAGGTTAAAATACATCAGCAGGAGCTTGGGAGAAGTTGATTTCAACCCTCATGGATAACTTTGAGGAGTTCTAGACTTGAGTAGAAGTAGTAAATGCAGATATGGTAGAAATATAAAAGGATCAAAATTAGAAGTGAAACCTGAATATGTGATTGAATTGATGTCATTTCATGATAAAACTTGAATGGATGAGGAGTTGCTTCTTATGGATGAGGAAGAAAGGTGGTTTCTTGAGATGGAACTCCCTCCTTGTGAAGATGCTGTGAACATTGTGGAAATGACAAAGGATTTAGAATATTATGTAAACTTAGTTAACAGAGTAGTGGCAGGGTTTGAGAGGACTGACTCCAGTTTTGAAAGAAGTTCTACGTGAGTAAAATGCTTTCAAACAGCATCACATACTACCAAGAAACCTTTCATGAAAGGAAGAGTCAGTCGATGTGGCAAACTTCATTGTCTTAAGAAGCTGCTTCAGCCACCCTAACTTTCAGCAACCACCACCCTGATCAGTCAGCAGCCATCAACATTGAGTCAGGACCCTCCATTAGCAAAAAGATTACAACTTGCTGAAGGCTCAGATGATTTTTAAATTATGTATGTGCATTTTCTTTGACTAAATGATATTGCATGTATAGTAGACTATTGAATATTGTTAACATAACTTTTATATGCACTGGGAAACCAAAAAATTCATGTGACTCGCTTGGTTGTGATAATTCTAATGTGGTCTCCATTTATCCCCAAAGTATGCCTATACTACCAGTTATTACTGATGTCAACATACTCTTTTTTTTTTTTTTCCTTGAGAGGGAGTCTCGCTTTGTTGCTCATGCTGGAGTGCAGTGGCATGATCTCGGCTCACTGCATCCTCTGCTTCCCGGGTTCAAGTGATTCTCCTGCCTCAGCCTCCTGAGTAGCTGGGATTACAGGTGTGCACCACCATGCCCAGCTAATTTTTGTATTTTTAGTAGAGATGGGGTTTCACCATGTTGGCCAGGCTGGTCTTGTCCTGATCTCAAGTGATCCGCCTGCCTTGGCCTCCCAAAGTGCTGGGATTACAGGCATGAGCTACCACGCCTGGCCGATGTCAACACAATTATACATTATCAAAAAATTACATTCATTGATATCACCACCAATCTCCTCAGAAAAAAAAAAAAGCGTTAATTTCTGGGAAACTGTCAAGCTCACAGTAGTGGTGGGTTGAAGTTTTCGAAAATTCTGATTTTTGCTTCAAATCTCAAATTTTATCATTGGCAATAAATATTGTTATTTGATTTTCTTTAAATGATAGGCCAATTACATCTGTTTTTGAGAAGCTAACTACCCAAATCTGGATAGACATATTTTGTCATTCATTCTTTTGAGTCAAAATGATGCTCCATGAAAAAAGAGTTAATAAACTCATCATTATACAGAAATGCTTTAAAGTCACCATTCTGTTTTGTTTTGTTTTGTTTTGTTTTGTTTTGTTTTTTGAGACAGAGTTTTGCTCTTGTTGCCCAGGCTGGAGTGCAATGGCACGATCTCGGCTCACTGCAACCTCCGCCTCCTGGGTTCAAGCCGTTCCCCTGCCTCAGCCCCCCGAGTAGCTGGGATCACAGGCATGAGCCACCATGCCCAGCTAATTTTTGTATTTTTATTAGAGACAGGGTTTCACCATATCGGCCAGGCTGGTCTCGAACTCCTGACCTTGTGATCCGCCTGCCTCGACCTCCCAAAGTGCTGGGATTACAGATGTGAGTCACCGTGCCTGGCCTAAAGTTCCCATTCTGTCACACAGCTTATTAAAACAACATGTACCCAGCTAGGCACAGTTACTCATACCTGTAATCCTAGTACTTTGGGAGGCTGAGGCGGGCTGATCACCAGAGGTCGGGAGTTCGAGACCAGCACCTGACCAACAAGGAGAAACCTCGTCTCTACTAAAAATACAAAATTAGCTGGGCGTGGTGGCACATGCCTTAATCTCAGCTACTTGGGAGGCTGAGGCAGGAGAATCTCTTAAACCCAGGAGGCGGAGGTTGTGGTGAGTTGAGATGGTGCCATTGCGTTCCAGCCTGGGCAATAAGAGTGAAGCTCTGTCTGAAATTAAAAAGAACAACAACAACATGTACTCAAGGGTTGACATTTAATGATTCTTTTTACTGTTTTGAGGATGTTCTTAAATGAAACTAGCATTTTCTTAAAAAAAAAAAAAAAACTGGTGATGAAGAATATCATGATTACTATAGTGTTAGCTCTGTTTGATTTTTGCTAAGATGATGCCAACAGTTTTGCTTACCATTGCTTTTCTATCAGTTCAAATAGCATCTTAATATTATAATGAAAATAATTTTCACCTAGTAGACCCCTTGAAAGGGTTTGAGACCCCAGTTGTCTGTGAATCACAGTTTGAAAACAGCTGCCTTTGGGATTACATCATGTATTTTTGACTTATCAAAGTCTAGTTGGTACTTCTGCCCTTTTCTTAGGCAATGTAAGATTCTTAGTGCCTTTATCCCTCCCCCCTTCCATCATTGTTGTGTATATGAATTCTGTACCAGTTTTAAACAAAAGTTATCTTTAATGTTGTTACCCATGTATTTAACACCCCCTCGCTTTTTTGCTTGCCGTTTCTTCCTGCATCACTGACCTTCTTTTTGAGATCATTTCTGCTTGTGAGTCTGCTGTGTTTATATATCTGAAAATATTTTATCATACCTTCATGAGGTAGGCATTGAGAGATTCTTCTTTGTGGGGGAATTCGAGCATGTAAACTTCCAGTTCTATCACCATTTGTTGAAAGACTGTACTTTTTTTTTTTTTTTTTTTTTTAAATGGAATTGTCTGCACATTGTCAAAAACCAGTTGGCTGTATTTCTGAGGGTCATTTTCTGGGCTCTCTGTCTTCTGTTGATCTGTATGTTTGTTCTTTCACCAATGCTAAAACACCTTGATTGTTGTAGCTTACTGTATTAAGTCTTGAAATTGGGTAATATGTATCCTCTGACTTTGTTCTTTTTCATAGTTGTTTTGGCTGTTCTAGTTCTTTGCCTTTCTGCTTGCTTATATATAAAAAAAGGCTGACTGATATTTTGATTATGATGGCCTTCATATATATCTCTATATAAATATATATAAATAAGAATTAGGGGGGATGGATATTAACAATGAGTTTTCCAAATGTAGATTCTGCACATATTTTGCTACATTTATACCTAAGTACTCCTTTCTTCGGGGGGTGGGGGCAGGTGTTATTGTAAATGTTTTTTTAAAATTTCAAATTCCAATTGTTTATTACTAGTATATTGAAATATAATTGACTGTTGTTTATTCACCTTGAATATTACGCTTACCAGTTCTAGTATTTTAATTTCAACTTTTGACTTGACACAGTCTAGTTTCAGATAATATTTATACTACATCATGGGTAGAATGGATGTTAAAAGAGTATACTTCATTTCTCTCATTCTGTTCTTTTGCATTGTCATACATTTTACATCTGTATACGTTGTAAACCTCCCAATATATTGTTACTATTTTAAACAATCTACTTTTAAAAAATAAACTTTTTTTGATGTATAATTTATGTATACTGGCATGCCCTGGAGAAATTGGGGGCTTGATTTGGTTCTAGACCACCGTTAGAAAGCAAATATTGCTGGAATACTATGCAGCTATAAAAAAGGATGAGTTCATGTCCTTTGCAGGGACATGGATGAAGCTGGAAACCATCATTCTCAGCTAACTGACACAAGAACAAAAAACCAAACACATCATATTCTCACTCATAAGTGGGTGTTGAACAATGAGAACACATGGACACAGGGAGGGGAACATCTCACACTGGGGGGATGGGGGCTAGAGGAGGGATAGCAGGGGGTGGAGAGATTGGGGAGGGATAACATTAGGAGAAATACCTAATGTGATGGGGGGATGAAGGCAGCAGACCACCATGGCATGTGTATACCTATGTAACAGTCCTGCATGATCTGCACATGTACACCAGAACTTAAAGTATAATAATAATAAAAAAGAAAGCAAATATTGCAGTAAAGTGAGTCACACAATTTTTTTGGTCTCCTGGTGCATATAAAAGTTATGTTTATACTGTAGTTTCTTAAATGTGTAATAACATTATATCTAAAGAAATCTGTATACCTTAATTGAAAAATAATATTTTGTTGCTTAAAAATGCTGACACTTTTTTTTTTAGCAATATAATATTGCTAATCACATGCTGTTGGAAAACTGATGCGGATAGACTTGCCATAAACCTTCAGTTTGCAAAAATTTGCAATGAAGTGCAATAAAATGAGGCATGCCTCTGTGTAATGTCACTCATTTTATGTATTTGATGTATTCAGACAAATGCATATACTATGTGATCTTTTGAGACTGGCTTCTTTCACTCAGCATAATGTTCTCAAGATTTACCCATGTGTTATGTCAGTAGTTCATTCCTTTTTATTGCTGAATAGTATTCCACTGTATAGTTGTACCATAGTTTGTTTATCCATTTATTCATTGAAGGATTATTTGGGTTAATTCCAGTTTTCAGTGATCGTAAATGAAGCTGCTATAAACATTCATATATAGGTTTTGGTATGAGCATAACTTTAAACTTCTATAGGTTACATATTTAGGAGTGGGATTACTGAGTTATATTGTAAATGTATCTTTATATTTAACTGCCAGTCTGTGTTCTGGAGTGACTGTAATATTACATTTTACATCGTCACCAGCAATGTATGAGAGTTCCATGTGTTCTGCATCCTCATTAACACTTGGTATTGTCACTGCTTGAAAATTGTAGCTATTCATACAGATAACATAGTGGTACCTCATTATGAGGTTTTAATCATTATCTGGTTTTAATTGATTTCTGTAGCTTTATAATAGATCTTAAAGTTAGGACATGTGGGCCAGGCATGGTGGCTCACACCTGTAATCCCAGCACTTTGGGAGGCAGAGACTGGCAGATCACTTGAGGTTAGGAGTTTGAGACCAGTCTGTGACAACATGGTGAAACCCCATTTCTACTAAAAATACAAAAATTAAGTGGGTGTGGTGGTTGGGCATCTGCAATCCCAGCTACTGGGGAGGCTGAGGCAGGAGAATTGGTTGAACCCCAGAGGCAGAGGTTGCAGTGAGCTGAAATCACACTACTGCCCTCCAGTCTGGGCGACAGATCAAAACTCTGTTAGGACATGTGAATTCTCTGACCTTATTATTTTTCAAGATTGTTTTGTTCTAGTTTCTTTGCCTTTCCATATACATTTTACAGTCATCTGTATCTACAAAAATACCTTGTTGGAAATTTGAAATTTCATTAAATCTGTGCATCACTTGGAAGACTTCTCATCTTAATGCTATTGAGTCTCCCAATTTCATGGACACAATATCTTTCTGCACTTATTTAGGACTCTTTAGGACTTCTTTGACTCTTTTCACCAGGGTGTTTTAGTTCTTCTAGCATATACAGATTCTGCTGCACATATTTTGTTATATGTTTCATATTTTGGAGCTATTATAAGTGATAAAAATGTTTCTACCAGTTCATTGTTAGTTTATGGAAATGTAATTTATTTTTGTATGTTGACTTTGTAGCATATGTCCTTGCTAAATTCAATTACTAGTTACAGCAGGGTATTTGGGGATAGAGTTCTTGGGTCAGTTGTGTTTTAAGGAGACTTTAAGAATTGAGAAAAAATGTCTTAAAATTACCCATAAGCTACCGTTTCAGGTACTCTTTATTTTGTTGTGTAGATCAAGATTTCCATTTGATATAATTTTCCTTCTGCCTGAGAATTTCTTTTAACATTTCTTTCTTAGACTGTAGGTCTGCTGGTGATGAATTTTTTCAGCCTTTGTATATCTGAAAAAATATACTTTCATCTTCATTTATGGAAGATATTTTTGCTGGGTATAGAACTGTAGGTTGTATGATGTCAGTTGGCATTTAGAAGGAAAAAAATAGGATTGTAGGTTGACAGACCCACCTTCACCTCCCGTTTATTAACTATAAGGGTTTTCTATTTTATTTCAGCTTGTATTGATTCCTCCAAGAAGTTTCCCCATACATGTGCTGTGGACTGAAAAGTTTCTTTAGGCAGTAAGCTTGGGGTAATTTTAGAGCTCACAGTCATTATTTTTCGTTTGCTATCATGTGTTCTGATATTCAGTGTCTGAAATCCTTTGTTTCATATTTCTCTAGTTATTTAATTGTTATATTCAGGAGTAGGGTCCCGTTTACTGCATCTTTGCCTGAAGCAGAAGTCCAAAGATTTAAGAATTTTTAATCTCGTAATGCCTCGTAGAACGGAAGATTGAGATGCCAAGAATATCACTTCAGTAATTCAAATGTATGCCTTGTATAGAGAATGCTGGGTTTAAGGTTTCTTCTGATACTAGTGGTTTGGTATTTATTTCACTGGTTTAAAATAAAAATTCGAATAGAAGCTTAGAGATTCAAGCTAAGTTGAAATGGCATTTTGGATGGTCAGATTTCATATTTTATATGACTAATTGAGTAGTGTTCTGAGTAGTTATGACAATTCTCTTTTTAAATTCAGATTTTTGGTAAAAATATGATTTTAGGACTGGTTTTTCAGAAGAGCCTTTTCAAATTAGTGGAGCACATTGTTAAAAAAGACACTAATAATGAGAGATACTTAAATTTACCCAATACCTTATTATTTTTACCCTTTCACTTCCTTAAATGAAAAACCTTCCTAGTCATATTGGAAAAATTCATAGTTGTGATAGACTGGAGCAGGGCTACCACCTAGTGGTTTAAATAAACACGGGCCCTTACGGAGTATCCAAATGCGTAATGCAACTATTTGTCCTTTTTTCTTTTATTAATCAGTGAAGAATTTGTGTTTTGCTTTGTTACTCATTCTTGCCATTTATGGATCACAGTGGCAGATCAGATTTCCTTTTTTCTTTCTTTTTTTGAGATGGAGTCTTGCTTTGTCGTACACGCTGGAGTACAGTGGCACGATCTCGGCACATTGCAAGCTCTGCCTCCGAGTTTCAAGCGATTATCCTCAGTCTCCCGAGTATCTGGGATTACAGGTACATGCCGCCGTGCCTGGCTAATTTTTGTATTTTTAGTAGAGACAGGGTTTCACCATGTTGGCCAGGCTGTTCTCCTGTCCTCAAGTGATCTGCCTGCCTCAGCCTCCCAAAGTGTTGGGATTATAGGCATGAACTACCCCACCTGGCCTAGATTTTCCTCATTAGTATTTTTAAAAACAAATGTTTTAAAAATTTGATTTTTAGGAGTTCCTTATATGTTCTGAATGTGAGTGCTTTGTCACTACATGTGTTGAAAGTATATTTTCTCAGTTGTGGCTTGCCTTTATACTAATTTTTTTTTAATAAACAGAAGTTCTGAGCGTTGACATAGTTGAATTAGTCTATCACCCTTTTTTAATGACTTGTACTTTTTGTCTGATTTTAAAGAAATCTCATGGTGTCCTGGTCAAAGCCATTTTTCTATGTTTTCTTCTTAAGGATTTGTATAGCTTAATGTTAGGGCCTTTATATGTAGATACAGGAGTCCGCTTTATTTTTTATTTTATTTTCTTTCTGTTAGAAATAACTTGCTGGCTGGCCACCACTTTTTTGTTAGGTTATTGTTTGCCAGTTTCATTACAGGTTTCCACACATGTAAGTTCTGTTTCTGAGCTTTTTATTGCTAAATATATGTATTCATGCACCAGCTTTCTTTATTTCTGTATCTTTTTTTTCTTGGAAAACATTAAATTTACGTAAGCATTTGTTGCTGTTGTTTTCTTAAAAAAACGTTAAATTTATGTAAGCATATTTCTGTGTCTTTATTGTGACTCATGGTATCTGGTACAATGCCAACTTTCTTTTGATTATGTTTGTGGTATTTTTCTGTCTTTTTTGTTTAAATCTTCCTATCCTGTATTTTAGGTGTGTCTAAATTAAATAAATCTGGATGAAAAAATTTTGTTGAAAGTCTTTTTCTTAGCATATTTATTCCATTTACATTTGTTGTGATTAAAATATTGCATTAAATAATATTCATTTAAATATATCTACATATTGCTTACCCTCTTTTCTCTGCCCTATTCCCCATCACCCCACCAGGTATAGTGAGTTCTTGAATATGAAGCGGTTTTTTGGTGGGTGGGTGTTGGGGGAACTGTAGGATTTCTTTAGACCAGGAATGTAATAGTACTGTGTTTGATTTTGGCCTATACTATGTATTGTTATTAGTTGAAGACTATAGTTAAATTCTTGTCGGAAGTTTGTGTTCTACCTAGGTCAGACAAATTCAGGCTTACAGTTGTAAATACTCCTATTTTCTTTTCCACTCATTGCCATCATGGAATTGGCAGTTTTCTTTGTCCTTCAAGAACAGTTTTAAGATAACATTTAAAAAAATTTGTTTTATTATTACATTTTAGTTTATACTTAGATTGAAGGTGTTTGCTCATTGAGGCTCAGTGTTCTAAGGGGATATCTTATTTGACTCCTTAAGTGACCTTCAGGTCTTGTGTTCTGTCCCTGAATGAGACCCCTAAACCTAACACTCAGGTTCACACAGGCTTTCAAAATCCATACAAAAAGTCACTTTGATATTCTCTCTGTCTCTGCTTTTCTTAGTTCTGGTTCCTCTGGCTGTCCCCAAAGTCCATTTTTTGTAAATTTCTTGCTAGGACTTAAGGACTTTGTGTTGGTTGCCTGCCATTGTGTTTATCTGACATCTTTAGTTTTCAGCACAAGGTTTCAGTGGTTGTCCAGAAGTGGAAGCCTTTCTTAACTCTTTTCATTTTATGGCATACATGGAAAATTGATAGTACTAATTACTGAGATAATTTCTTGAGGGCTCTTAAGATTGGTACATATTATATTACAAGGGCTCTGTTTGAGAGACTTTGGCTGCCCTGATATCCTGGCTGTTTTATGCCTGGTAGCCCTAGCGGTTAAAGCTATCCCTGTCTTGGCACTCCTATTAGCCATTACCAGAACTTATATTCTACAACCAAAGTTCTCCGGAGTTGTTGGAGATATTTGGTTGTAAAATATAAGTCCCAGAAACAGAGCTGTGTGTGCATGGTTAAGTTTTTTAGTTCATGAGAGAAGGGGGGAATTAAAGATGTTGACTCATACTTGGCCAGTACAACATTGCATAGGGAAGAAAAATGCAATTAGGTCCTTGCTTTACAGTAGAAGAAAATATTGGTTCTGGGGATTTTCTAATTCTGTACCAGGCTTATGTACTGTAAAGGAAATGGTGGTTGATTTTGAGAAAATAGGAAAACTTTTACATCAAAAACTCTGTAAAGAAGTCAAAGGTAAATGCAAAGTGAGAAAAAATATTCTGTAACATTATATGTAGAAATCCTTTATATATAAATAGCACCAGACAGATCATTTAGGAAAGAACTATTTATAATATAGTATACTGAGAACTGTGTACAGTGTATGGACAGGTTGATAATTCATGAAAGAAGTAATAAACTTCGCTAGTAAATATTAGAGGAAAAGTAACGAAAACAGGCATTGCTGGGGGAAGGTTATATTGGCTCAGCTTTGCAGGTTGGCTTATCAGAAGCTTAAATTGTGCTTTTAATTTGACTGTGAGAAACTTAAATATAATTTGCTCTTAGGGAAGTAATAGCATGAACTTGGTTAACAATCAGATACTCTTCAACAGAAACAAATTATAGTTTAACTGTTTAGTAAAATGCTGTGCAGATGTTACTTTTGAGATCTATATGTTTTGACAGGATAAACAATATATTGAATCAAAGAAAAATTTTATAAAACTTTATAAAATTGCATATGAAGATTTGTACTGATCTGGGTGCAGTGGCTCACGCTTGTAATCCTAGCACTTTAGGAGGCCGAGGCAGGTAAATCACTTGAGCTCAGGACTTTGAGACCAGCCTGGGCAACATGATGAAACCTTGTCTCTACAAAAAATACAAAAATTAGCTGGGCATGGTGGTACCTGTGTAGTTCCAGCTACTTGGGTGGCTGAAGCAGTAGGATCGCTTGAGCCCAGGAGGTGGAGGCTGCAGTGAACATGATGGTGTGCCTCTGCACCCTAGCCTAGGTGACAAAGTGAGACCTTTCAAAGAAAAAAAACACAACGATTTTTACTCTTTGCGTATGTGCGTAGAGTCTGAAAGGGTATATTCAGGCTGATTAAAAAGTTTTTTTTTTTTTTTTAAGGCACTTACTATTTTGGGGAACAGTCCTTTATTATGTTGCAGTTTCTCTAGATTTAAGGTGTTTCATATGTTCAAGAAATAAATCTTAAGTGCCTACCTATTAGAAGTTGCGGCATTCAAGGCATGTTTTTGGTGGAGCTCATGCTCGTAAATTCTGTCTCTTCCACCTTTTCATGCAATCTGATGAAGTACTTTCTTCTTCCTTTTTTATGTGCATTTATTTAAAAATGTGTATAAGGCAAATGAATATATACTTTGTTACCAAACATATTAATTTGAGCTACATATTTGACCCGGATACAGCAAGCAGAATAATGTAGTCTTTTACCTTCATAAAGATATGGTGTACATAATTTTGCTGCAGGCAGGCTTTCTTTATACAAATATCTTTTTGGAATTTCGAATTAAATATATGCAGCTTAAATGACAGGCAGAATGATGTAAGACTGTTTCCGTCAACTTCTAGGTAAATAATAGACCCTGTGGAGTAGCAGAAGTGAATTAAATTTTAAAATAAAGGGTTATAATGCCAACTTTTTTTTCCTTTGAAACAGAGTCTTGCTCTGTTGCCCAGGCTGGAGTGTAGTGGCACAATCTTAGCTCACTGCAACCTCTGGCTCCCGGATTCAAGCGATTTTTGTGCCTCAGCCTCCCGAGTAGCTGGGACTACAGGCGCGCACCACCACCCCTGGCTAATTTTTGTGTTTTTAGTAGGGACGAGGTTTCACCATATTGGCCAGGCTGGTCTTGAACTCCTGACTTCATGATCCGCCCACCTTGGCCTCCCAAAGTGCTGGGATTACAAGTGTGAGCTACCATGCCCGATCATGCCAACTTTTTCATATGGAAAATAACAGGATCGTTCTGAACTGAAATTATCTCTCATTCTGTCCTTGGCTCCAAATTTTAAAATATACGGTATTTTAAAGATCATTTAAGGCTTAATTCGTATGTACCACATCCCATGAATGCAAAGTAGTAGGTCTAAAGAGTCTGAAAAATCTAGGATTGGGTAAGGAGACTTTATAATGTACTTGAATATATCCTGTCTTTACAGTGTTACATTTAGGATGCTACAAAAAAATTTGGAAAATAACTTAGCTGTTGTGTTAGTACAGCTTCTTTTTATTTAATATATACCGTGTGTGTGTGTGTGTGTGTGTGTGTGTGTGTGTGTATGTATGTGAGTATGTGAATATAGAATCCATTAATTCATGTGGTTGTATGCATCTGAGATAAAAGTTTTGGAGTTAGTAGTAAACTAGCAGCTTGTTGACTGTTCAGACAGTACAGCTTAGTTTGCTTTGTTGCACTTGTATTTGTAATTTCTTTGCCAAAAATACTAAAGAGAGAAAAATCAACAAGGGTAAACTAAGGAGTTGTCATTCCAAAGCTGTAAAGAAGTGGAATAAAGCTGTTTAACATTTTCCAGATAAATACTACACTTAGTCTGAACTGGCATATTATTTTATATGTATGTGTGTGTGTGTGTGTGTGTGTGTGTGTGTGTCGCAGTGTTTTATTTTTCTGTCACAGGTGTCTTGAATATGAGAACTTACTAGTTTTTGGTTGTGTTACTTTTGTTTTGGATGTGTTTATGTGTGTTTATTTTTTACTTTTTGTAATGGTGATTGTTTTTTATAATGATTTAAAATAAAGAGGAGTGAGAAAATATGGTAGAGAACTGAGGGTAAGTCTTGAGAGCTGGGAGTTGAAATTTTATGTGTTGCTTTTCTGCTTGGTGTGGAATTGGGGAGGAGGAGCTAGTGTGTAGGAGGAAAAGCTGATTATGGAGGGGGTTGTTCTTGCACATGCCTTTAGGTCCCTGGGCATGACCTGAGTTAAGTACTTTACTACTCAGAGGCTATGAAGCCATACTGTTTGAATCCACCTTTTGCTAATTTGTAGCTTGGTGACCGTGAGCACAGGATTTACTTAGGCCTCAGTTTTCCTGTCAGCGAAGTAGGGATAATTACTTGTAATAGACCCCATTTCATAGTAATGGTGAGGATTAAAGAATAAGTACATGTAAGTTGCTTAGAATAGTGCTTGGTACATATCAAGAGCTCAGATAATTAGCTATCAACACTTTAAATACTAAGTTGTCTAGTTTGATTTCAGTAGTATAATTCTGTGAGAGTATTTTGGAGTAGCAAAGTGTTTTAAATAGTTTATTTGAAAAGAATGGTTCTTAAAGTGCCAGTGATGGTTTCTTGAATGATGCTTGTTTACTCATTAGCATTCACCACATCCCATGAATGCATAGTAGTAGGTCCAAAGAGACTGAAAAATCTAGGATTGAGACTGGCATCTTTAACTTTTATTCTACTGACTCTTTTTTTTTTTTTTTTTTTTTTTTTTTTTTTGGACACGGAGTTTTGGTCTTGTTTTCCAGGCTGGTGTGCAGTGGCGTGATCTCAGTTCATTGCAACCTTCGCCTCCTGGGTTCAAGTGATTCTCCTGCCTTAGCCTCCTGAGTAGCTGGGATTACAGGCGACCACCACCATGCCCAGCTAATTTTTTTTTGTAATTTTTGGTAGACACAGGGTTTCATTGTGTTGGCTAGGCTGGTCTTGAACTCCTGACCTTAGGTGATCTGCCTGCCTCCCAAAGTGCTGGGATTATAGGCATGAGCTACCATGCCTGGCCCCTCTACTGACTCTTTTGATAAAAGATGTGTATTAATTTAAAGTAGGAAAGATACAGGGTAGAGTAACATATGTATAAGTTCCTTTATCATCTCTAAAATGTTAGATATGGGTGATAATTAACTGGGTTTCTTTTTTCTTCCCTCCATCCTTTGTGTGTGTGTTAATGATTATTTCATTAGGTAGTTGTTTTGTCATTGTTAGTTTTGTTTTGAGACAGGGTGTCACTGTGTTGCCCAGGCTGCAGTGGCGTAATCACCGCTCACTGCAGCCTCTGCCTCCTGGGCTCAAGTGATCCTACCACCTCAGCTTCCTGAGTAGCTGGGACCACAGGTGTGTGCCATCATGCCAGCATAATTTTTAAAAATGTTTTTGTAGAGACAAGGGTCTCCCTATGTTGCCCAGGCTGGTCTCCAGTTTTCCTCCCACCTCAGCCTCCCAAAGTGCTGGGATTACAGGTGTGAGCCATTGCACCCAGCTTTGCTTTTTTTGTTTTTGTTCTTAAGTGAGGAAAGGGTTACACACACATCTGTCTCGTTAAGAATTCTCAAAAACAGTTCTGGGTTGCACTGGAACTCTACTGTTCCAGGAACTTGGGCTTCCATTTCTTACTCTGACATTCTCAGCTGTGGCATCTACCTCTTAGTCCAGGAGAGCTATTGAAGTTCTTGGCATCTGAGTGATTCTACCCAAGTAGGCAGAGAAGGGATTGAAGTGGAGCCTGTCTTTTCATTATATTCCATTGGTCAGAATATAATCACCAAGCCACACCTACAAGGATGGCTGGGAATCTCAGCCTTCAGTTTATAAACATGTGCCTAATTAAATTTAGGGGTTCTATTAACAAAGGGGAGGAGGAAGGATAGCTGAGACACCTAGTATCTGAAGCAAGTTACAAAACAGTGTTTATAAAAGTATTAATAATAAGGTAGGAAAAGTATATGTGCTATAATCTTTTTTTCCTTTACAATATAATCTTGAATAGATAGAAAATTTAAACATTTGTTGCTTCTGGGAAAGGGAACTGGGTGGCTGGGGTCAGGACTAGGAGAGAGACTTTTTACTATATATTCCTTTTTGAAGTGGTGATAAATAAATTTTCAAAAATAGTAAATGAAACTAAAGAGAAAAAGCCTACAAGTTCGATATATAAGTTCAGGAGTAGACATGTTATTAAGAATCAGTAATACTTTGCGCCTGTAATCCCAGCACTTTGGGAGACCAAGGCAGGTGAATTGTTTGAGAACAGCCTGGCTAACATGGTGAAACCCTGTCTCTACAAAAAATATAAAAATTAGCCAGATGTGGTGGCATGTGCCTGTAGTCCCAGCCACTTGGGGGTGCTGAGGTGGGAGGATCACCTGAGCCTGGGAGGTCAAGGCTGCAGTGAGCCATGATTGTGCCACTACAGTCCAGCCTGGGTAACAGAGTGAGACCTTGTCTCCAAAAACAAAACAGATCAAAAAATCAATAATACTTAAGATTATTTGAATTGTAATTCTTCCCTCATTTAAAAAAAAAAAAGTACAATGTGTTGACATTTCAAAAATGGTTTAGATTCAGGTAGTTTCAATCCTTTTAAATTCCTAAGCATATTTATGGTGTTTTAAAAGCAGTCAGGCAAAGGCATTGCTGAATACCCGCAAACAGGAAGAATTACCTTCTGATTTATGACACATCTTTCTGGAAAGAATATCAACTTTAATGATGCATACACTTTTAGGGATTTGTTGGGAACAGGTCAGAAGAATAGTAATTTTATACATTAAATATTATGTCTCTTTACACATAATGTAGAGTAAGAAAACACTCTAATAACTAAGTGGGTGGTGATGATGGTAGTGGTGCAGTAGAAACACACTTTTTCTTGATATTGTCTGGATTGCTGCAACAAATTCTTTCACTGATCTGTGTCAGAAGTAGCAGGAGTGATCTGCTATAGTTACATAGCTTTCCACCTCTTTAGGGTGTCTGAATAACAAGCTGTTAAAAATATAGGAAGTTAGTGGGATGAGAGTTTGATGTGGGGTTGGAGTAGAGTGGGCTTTGTGTTGGGGAACAGTGAAAGAAAAAATATGGATGTGTAGGCTGGGACTGTAGCCAAGTACTCACTGTTACAGGCAGTAGAAAATAATTGGAAGTTTAAGAGCTGGGAAGCATGACAATAAGTAGCATTGCTGGAAAAGTGGGTTTTGTTTGTTTAGGGTATGAGTTGAACTGCAGAAACAGACCAGTCAAGGAGCAACAAGTGGCAGTAGTGGTGTAGTACAGGTATTCATTGGAATTGGGGGAAATGATAAGTAAAAAAAAGAGGAATGGTATGGGAGAAGTGTTAGGGAAGACTTAGCAGCAATCATTAGATGTGTAGGGATAAAGAAATGATTTGACTAGGTGCTATTAATGAAAAGGAAACTTAGGGGGAATTTTTGAACAGTACAAGAAACTTAATTTTTGCTTGGTGAATTTAAGATGATGGGGTGTCCAAGTGGAAAAAGTCTGGTATGTTGTTTAGAGTTAAAAGATTTCTTCTTCCTTCTTCATCTTCCTTCTTATTCCTCCCCTGTCCTTCCTGTCTCCCTCCTTTCTCTTTTGCAAGAGCATTTAAACAGAAGTTTATAGGGCACAAAAGTGACTCTTGGGAAAGTATCTTTAGTTAAGGATCAAGATAGTAAGGTGGAGCCAAGGAAGAAAGAGGAGTGAGAAAGGCAGATTGGTTAGAAAAGAGGATCCAGGAGAAAATAAATAATGTGGAGGAAAATAAAAAAGGAGGTAGGAACCAGTTTGCCTTCACTTTTGATACTAGCAGCCAATAAAAGTGACCAGGATGGAGTTAGGTGCTCATTGATGAGTGACTGGTATTATACTAAGTATTTTTAAGTATCCACAGATATTATCTACTTTAGTACCTTAAAAGAAAAACTAATGGCAAAATATACATAACATGCAGTTTACCGTTGCAACCTTTTTTAAATGTACAGTTCAGTAGTGTTAGTTTACAGAACTCTTTTCACCTTGTAAAACTGGAACTTTATACCCATTAAATAATTGGCAATATTTCAGTGCTTTTAATAAAAATGTTTGCAATATTTATCCCCTTTAGGTTAATACAGGGGTTTTTCTTTTTCCCTAAAATAGTCTTATTTAAGTAAGTCTTAAAACTGTGTTGTTTTGAGTGGTCTTTTATTGAGAAAGTTGTAGGCTTCTAAAAACCATAATTCTTGTATAATTCTTTTTTAATTTTTAATTTTATCTTGTTTTTTATTGTATAAATTTCATAAGATTATACTTAGAATCATAGAGTCCAAGGAATCTTTTTAAAAATGCAAATTAAAATTGTATCCAAAATAAGGTATCTCCTTTCTAACTCCCACTAAAATAGCTTGGTAATATATGCTTTACTCCTTTGCATTGATAAGAGCCAATGATGGCCCATTTAATTTTTGGTGTGTTTAATTTTTCCTACTTTGTGAATGAGCTGAATTAAACTTGATTTTATAAGTTATACTCATTCATTGGCACTACCCAAAGTGCAATTAATCTTCTCTCCTAAGTGCTTTTTAAATAAGTAAAGCTTCAATCCCATCTGAGTCTCCTCAGTTAAACTTAGT
Organism: Cacajao melanocephalus; assembly: GCA_963573385.1. Taxonomy (NCBI): domain Eukaryota; kingdom Metazoa; phylum Chordata; class Mammalia; order Primates; family Pitheciidae; genus Cacajao; species Cacajao melanocephalus. Next base: position 35,484 of record CAUYLG010023097.1, read on the forward strand.
TAAGATAGTTTTCATATGACAGTTTCCACATCCTTCCCCAAACTTGTAGCCCTCTTTATGTTATCACCTGTTAAAATGTGGTATTCAGAACTGATAATGTTAGAGATCTGGTCAGACTAGACCTTGGTGAGCGGATTATTGCTGTTGATGTGTATAATATACTTTATTAATTTGGGCTATGAATACTTTTTAAACTGCCTGCCTTCCTCTTCCTCTTCCTTTTCCTTCGACAGGGTCTTGCTCTGTTGTCCAGGTTGGAGGGCAGTGGCGCAATCATGGCTCACTGCAGCCTCAACCTCCCAGGCCCAAGCCATCCTCCCACCTCAGCTTCCCATGTAGCTGGGATCATAGGCATGCGCCACCATGCCTTGCTATTTTTTTTTTAATTTTTGCAAAGATGAGGCCTCCCTATGTTGCCCAGGCTGGTCTCAAACTCATGGGCTCAAGGAATCCTCCTGCCTTGGCCTTCCAAAGTGCAGGGATTATAGGCATTAGCCATCGTGTCTAGCCAAATTGCCATATTTTATGTGGATGATACATTGACCTGTTGTCTGCTTAAATCCCTTAATCTATTTTAAGGAGTCTACTAGATACTAGATGTTCAACCATTGTGTACATGTATGGTTGGCTTTAAAAAATGGTGGGCGGGGACAGGCATGGTGGCTCATACCTGTAATCCCAGCTCTTTGGGAGGCCGAGACAGGCAGATCACCTGAGGCCACGAGTTTGAGACCGGCCAGGCAAACATGGTGAAACCTCGTCTCTACGAAAAATACAACAATTATCTGGGCATGGTGGTGGGCACCTGTAATCCTAGCTACTTGGGAGGCTGACACAGGAGAATTGCTTGAACCCAGGAGACAGAGGTTGCATTGAGCAGAGACCACGCCATTGCACTCCAGCCTGGATAACAAGAGGGAAACTCCATCTCAAAAAAGAAAATAAAAATAATGGGCAGGACTGCATATTTGTTTTTATTATATTCAACCTAAAAGTTTTACTTCATTTAAAACCATTGGGGTATTAAAATCTGTATTTTTTTCTACCGTTGGCAGTCACCCAACTACTGCAGTTAATCTTTTAAATTGAAAAAAAAAAAAAAAAGTTTAAAGGTTGCATATATTTAACAATTCTGAAATATTGACAGCATCTTATTTTAGCAAGGCACTGACCAAGTTCATTATAAAAGATTAATACTGCACATTAAAAAAATTAAATTAGTTACATGTCTGCGTATGTGTCAGTGTTTAGAAATACTGGGTAATGGTAATGTTACTTTTCTGGGGTAGCTGATTTTTAAAATAATAACAGTACAACAGATACCAAGCACAGGTTATATTGAATGTTGTGAAATATGACACTATGATGGAAATAAAAAATACACCCAAGCTTTCTACCTAGCTAGGAGGATCTTAGTTTACTCTCATTTGTTTTTAGTATTCACTGATTAATGTTTATTTTTCTTTTCAATGTTTTTTTCTGTTAGATGGTAAGGATTATAGATGTGCAGGCCACCAGCTATAAAACAATTATAGGATGTAACAGTGATTTTTGTGGGGGATATTGCTTTTATCCTCCTTGCTGCAAGATATTTTATTATTTTTATAGGCTTTTCATTTATAAACCTAAGAAATTTTGCTTTCCTAATATTTAGTATATGGATTGAATATAAAGTTATTTTTAGGCTTTAAGAATTATCTAGGTCTGTACTGTCCAGTATGGTAGCCATTAGCCACATGTTCATTTAAATTTAAATATTAAAATGAAACAATTAAAAAATTCAGTTGTCTGTTTGCACTAGCCATGTTTGAGTGCTCAGTAACCACATATGTCTAATGACTACTGTATTGGACAGCACAGATCATAGGATATTTTTATCAATGCAGAAATTGTTCTATTGATTGCTGATGTAACCACAAATGATTTTCTTTCAAATTTCTGACTATCCTTACACTAAAGGTATAGGATGAGTCCAAGGGGGAAAGCATAATAATTCTTTAATAATTTTTGTAAGAATAGGAATGATACAGGTTAATTATGAAAAAAATCTCAAAAATACAGAAAAGTAAAATGAACAAAATACAAGGAAGATTCTGTGTGGACCAACTATATAGACTCTTTTTTTTTTTTTTTTTTTTTTTTTTTTTTTTTTTTTTTTTTAAAAGCCCAAAGAATATCCTGAGAAA